>SKCR01041847.1:0-58982 GCA_019454045.1 Zanthoxylum bungeanum | reverse complement strand
AAATGTTCATCTTGGCCGAATATGTGACTAATATTGGGTATTTTGATTTTAAGCATGATTTGGTTAAATTGATTAATTGAGCATGTTTAAATATCTTTAATGAAGATTGATTTGATCAATTTCAACAAAATGTGATTGATCAATTTTGCCCAATTGGAAGTGTTGGCCGAATGTGTGATGTGTTTGGAAATTTGGAATTTTTCATTGTTAATTCATTGGATGAGTTGTCTGGAGTAGAATGATGTTAATTTAAGATTGAATTGGATTTAATTTTAAATTGAACAAAAACCCTAAATTCCTTATGTAGGCCGAATCTACAATGCCCTTTAATTCTTGGTATTTTGATTTAATGAACATTGGATGTATATGAAATCATTCGGGAAGTTAATACGTTGTCGATTGTGTAATTAATTGGATTGAATTCAAATCGGACAAAATAACCTTCCTTGGCCGAGACTTAGAAGCATGTAATATGGGTTTGATTTTCAATTTGTGTGTTGGACATATGATAATGAATTAAGCATGATTAATTGGACTAATTTGGTGCTTCGGAATATTGATTTAGTCGATTAATCATATAATGCACTTTAGGTAATTAATTGCGTAATTGGATTAGTGTAATTTAATTATTTAGGCTTAATTGGATTTGGGCTTGAATTGTTGTAATTGGGCCTATTGGGCTTGATTTATCAAGTTTGGTTTATGCCAAATGGATTGGATCCAATTGGGCCTAAAACATTGACCATAAAGCCCAAATGCGACTTAATGAACCTTTAAAGTTCAATTGGGCCTAATGGGCCAAGATTGATTTATGGGCTTATGGGGTAAATCCCGGATTGGACTTTGGTTATCGGTTTGAGCCGAGTTGACCAAAAGTCCACGCCTTAAGAAATCAATCAAAAGCCCATTGGACTTTAATTGAATTGACGTTGGACGTTAATCGATCTTTGAGACGCGTTACGATTAGATTTGGAATTTAAATCGTAAAAGGTTTATTAAATAAAAGTGTAATATTTAATTTGGAATTGAATATGAATTAGTATTAAATACATATTAAATTAGATTTAATGATGTAGTTTAATTTAATTCATGAATTCGTACTTTAAGTACTTATTCGCAAAAACGAGTTGACTCGAACAAAATCAAATCGTTGTTTGAACATTGGATGATCACTTAATTATCAGATTAATTAATTTGATTAGATTGATTGATAGCATGCTTATATGTGTGAATACGTGGTTGTGTTGAATGAATAATGTATATCGGATGGATATTAGTCGGGTGGGGCAATTTTAGAATTGTTGTAATAAATTCGATTTATTAAATTGGACCTGCGTGTCCAGCCTTATCACCTTCTTTCTCTTTGTATTCTCTTCTCACCTATTCCCCTCTATGTATATGAGGTTTCTTTAGAAGTGTAGTGTAACGGGTAGAAGTAATACTAGTACTGCTAGCTTGAGTGAGAAAGGGAGAGATTTGATCTAGGATCAATGTGTTAAGTATCCATCCGCATATCATTATTATTTATTTTCATACTCGCTTTATTATGTATTTAGAATGCATGTTTAAGGGTGTATGATGATGAGACCTTAACAAAGATAATAAATTGGTAGCCAATTTGCACGCGAAAAACCCTCATCAAATATCATGCGTTTTTTCCTTCCATTGAGTGATTCTTACTCAAGATCCTAGATTGGCAGGGGTTGTTGGCCAAAGTCAAGCCTTGTCCTTCGAAGATGTGTTTTTAATCACGAGGCTTTGTTCCATATTGGTGGTCTTGTCCAAGTTGTGGTTTGTTGGCCAAAGTCAAGACCACTTCTGTCCAACGACATTGATTACGAAGCTTCCATGTCAATGGGTCCGCGCTTGACTGGGATCATTAGGTTTGTTGTGCCAAAGCCAAGGCTAGTTGATTCAGAGGAAAAAGGTTAGGGTATACATTCGATGTATAGGCATATATTAGATATATGTTTGGGGCTTGGATGTCCACCTACTGGATCTAGGAGTTGGATGAGATCCAATTGATCTTCGAGATCTACCTAGTTAATTATCATACAATTTGTTGGCCAAAGTCAAGATTGTGTGATATTTAACGGGATCCTAGCCCACTAGGAAAACGGTTCCCGAGTACTCGACGGAGGGTTAGAGGCTCGACGAAAAATAGTGGGAGGCAAGTATTGAATTTGCAACATTCGTTCGAATATTCGCTAAACACGCTCATCTATATTTTACTCGTCATATTAATCAAAAGTATTAGTTGGACTAATATTTTATGTTGTTTTAAAAATATATATAGTTGGACTATATGCAAACTCATTCAATATATAGTTGATTTTATAATTGGATTATAGTAATCAATATAATTGAATTAAATGATAGTTGATTTTATAATTAGATTATAGTAATCAATATTAAAATTATAGTTGATTAAATAATTGGATTATTGTAATCATTATAATAAATAGTACCTTATTAAAATTGATTAAATAGTTGGACTATTGAAATCAAGAAAGAATTGAAAGGTTGAATATTTAAAATATATATCCTGGATTAAATGTTTTAAATGATTTAATTTCAATGGGAATTAATAATAGGTTAATTTATTTGATAAAATAACTTATTATGACTAAGCCCATAATTAAGCAAATAGTAGAGCATAAAATCTTTGGAAGATTTATGTGATGATGACTTTAGTGCTTAATTATTATACTATCATAAATCTATCTTTAGATTTAAAAATATTAAATTGCAATTAATAATTCTTAGAGAATTGATTTGACTATTCTAGTGGAGAGAAGTCAAAGTTTGCAATTGGGCATGTAGCACAAGGTGCATATCATTTCGATATTCTAAAACCCAAGGCTTGGCCAAAGGTTTGTGAAATATTGAAAAGATAATTGACATATCACAAAATAACTACCATTTGGATATGGAAGACACGAAGGAATTAAAGATAGGGCGAGGCTCTAACTTTAAAATATTGTTAAAGTTATGTTTACTACTAGTATTGAAATTGGATTTGAATACTTAGTGTGGTACATAATATATATATGTATTGACGTTCAGAATCCGCTGTGAGCTGGATACTGGCTTCAAGCCGAGATTACTCTGCGAATTGGAAACGGGACGGAAGTCGCTGTTTCGACCGTAGATACCTAAATTTAGGAACTACCATTTGGGTATGTACTTAAATTAGGAAATGTTATAATGTAACTAGTTTGACTAGAGACATTATCTATATCAGTGTTTAATCCGATGCGGATAAAACCTTTATATTCTAGAACACTAAAGTGTTTCATTATATAAAGATGATACTGAGATAAATACATTGGATGTAAATAACAGAATTTATATTTTGAATATAAAGAAAAATCTCAAACATATAAAATGACAATAAATAGCTCAAATTGATTTGATCAATGGAGACTTATTTGTGGCATTGTTGTCTAGGACACAATTTAAACAAGACTCGTATATCCACACCTTTTGAAGAGTGGGTACTAGGACTGATTTGACTATTCAAATAAGGTTTATGATTCTAGTTTACTAGGTAAAGTACCTAAAATACTATTTACTAGGTAATAGTGTAAAGGCCACCGATCTGTAAGCCCTATTCATGGTGAAGTAAGTGGGCCCATATCTAGCTTGGCTAGATGTGAACATGAATATTTCGTGACCTTAACGGATGTGGCATCACGTTATGGTTATGTGTTTCTTTTGAAGAACACAAATCCGAAACTTTGAGTTTCGACACGAAGTAGATTAACAGATCGACTATAGTATTATGCCGTCACGGTAAGACCGTATTGGAAAAATACTTAAGCAGTAAGTTTCATATGTAAATGAAAGAGTACGATATTCTTTCATATGAGGACTCCTCCCGAGACACGTCAGTTAGACGGTGTGTCCAAACTAAAAACCGAATTTTGTTGGACATGATAAGGTTTATCACGAGTCGCTTTGAGCTACCATTTCCTTCAAAGGATATGAATCTACAGTGCAAAACTTATTTAGAATAAGGTTCCATGTAAATCTGTTTGACAGATATCATATAGGATATGAACAGGGAAGAAACAGGGTTTCTCATTCCTAATAATTTGGGTATGCCATGCATAACGTTTGGATGATACCAAACTAAAGACCCAAATTGGATAAGTGCCAATATAGGTTATCCTAAGGGAAACCTTAAGTATAGTACTTGTAAATCTCACATGAGAACAATGTGATTGTTGCTCACCATGCGGTTTTTCCTGAGAGGAATACCGATATGCAGTGGTCAGTGGGAGGATAGTGATACTCGATGAAAATCGGAGTAACACTGTTCTAGGCACGAAGTCTTTAATGGAACACAAATAGTTCATCTATGATGAAACTATACCATTAATCTTAAAATACACAAGAACTTCGTAAATCGGATAGAGTCAGAAAACAACCTAGGGTATGGGTTTCTGATCTCGCCCCATAATGATGTCAATCTTATGGAGGTGTACCATCCGACTACGTTTAGAGGAAATGATACAAGGTATCAACTCCCTATTATGGCAAAGTGCCATGAGTCCGAAATGGATTCCATGTATAACAACTATTTTGGATACTAGTTGTTGTACCACAAGGCATTGTGCCTATTGGTACGTAAACGTCTTCAAGGAAGACATACATGGAAGGCAACATACCAACGTACAAAGCTAGGCTTTTGACCGAAAGGTATCGTTATCAACATTGTGTAATAACGGTTCAACCTTTTACCTGTTGCCATGGCAATCCATTTTGAAAATGCTTGAAAATAACTATATATTTCATTTATGAAATATGTCAGTTATAAATCAAAATCGCTTTCCTGAAAAGGAAACCTTTTGGAGGATGTTTACAACATCCTGACGATTTTGTATAACCGACAAACAAGTTTGCGGGTTATTCGATCCATGTTTGGATCATAGCAAGCATAAGGTTCTTGGAACTAACGTTTTGAAATAATCATAATGGTTTATGATTTAACTCAAAACGAAATAATTCTTGTGTATATAAGGAGGTTAGTGGGAGAGCGCACTGACAGTGAAATTCCCATAAAGCAATTGGTGAAAGCTTGGCTTTCATAGATATTCTTTCAATAGAAATTCTCCGTAGAATTCTGGGGAGTAACAACCTTTATTCAAGGAATAAAAATCTACTGGGATAGATTTGGAGTTGTTAAACACTCTCTGGGAAATTGTACATTTAAAAAGTACTTGTATTGGTGTCTCATACGCTTCGAGCATATGGAGTCACAATCGGGTCAATCCAAGTGATAGTCACTGGATTGAACATTAAGAACATCTGTTAGTATCTGAGAGAACTAAAGATGTTGTCTTAAACTATGGAGAAGGAGAACTTGAAGTGACTGGGATCACTGCAGCAAGTTTCCAAACGATTAAATACTGCGGTACTATAAAGTTTGAATACGGGACAGTGAGCTGGAAATCTTCCGAGCAAGATAACTGTTGCCGAATAAACAACAAATGCGGATTATTGCTACAGCTGGGGCAAGCAATAGAAGCCATTTGGGTCGTAAATAATAAATCTAATTAGATTAGATATAGTTCTGTTAGCAGCTGAGCTAGGCGTCAGCACAAGGCTAAAGAATTAAAGGTCTCATCGACGATCCAGATATATACTTCTATATTCATCTGATTCGTTCGGATCATACATCGTGGCGATGTGATGATCGTATAAATCGCGTCAAACGATAGTCGAACAAATCCGCTGACGAAAACCTTTCCTCAGCAATTTGAGCGAATTGTACATAGTTCGAGTGTAGGACACTTGAGTGACTCGCTACGTGCCAAGTGGGAGATTGTTGGATAAAATGACCCATAGCGTCACTATTTGCACAGATCATTGTGTTGTTGTAGCAAATTAACTATGTGACAAGGAAATTGCACTCTCATCATTTGTGATTAGATCACCATAGATATATAAATGAAGAGAGGTCCCTATGATTAGTTCCTTGATTGAGATGATATGAGACAGTATCAGTCCACGAAGGATTAATCATTAAATATCCCTAGCCGTAGTATTATCGAGACTGGACATCGATAATGCGGAATAGGCTAGTATTGCTTGTGCGCGTTGTGAGGGCACAACGACATAGTTCTCATATATATAAGTATTGGATACTTATGCAAGTGCGATAGGAGGTCGTGTTTCACCGATGGTACGGGAAACAGCTTCGCTCTGGATAGACCCCTCGGAATCCCATTGGTATTATGAATATGTGTCTATGGGAGGCCGAAATCAAGGTAGGTGGTATAGTCTTAACCTGAGACTTACATCGCTAATGCTTACGACAATCGATATACTTTAGTTGAGGTCGTCTAGGACTGTAACCGGTTCTGTGTACGCCAATGCCGGGTATATTGAGAATCGTAGTGTATTGGATGTGATGTCAAGACGGAAGTGTCACTCCAGTCATAATGGAGATGATGTCACGCAGGATACGGTATTAGTGCTCTTAAAGTGATGCGCATCCAATCGTGATATTATGACCAGGTCATGAATATCGATTATAGAGACTAGTTACCAGACATCCGATATGTGTTTCGGACGGGGCAGACACTTATCCAGCCCCAGCCCTAGCACGTGATTATCCGATACTGGGCCGATATGCACAATACATTAGTATACTACGCTTGATACAGATCTTAAATATTCTTTAATGGATATGTCCGGAGAATTAGGTAGACTTGGTGCTTTGCTAGGAGTCGACCTTGTCTCGTAAATCGGTAGAAACGTAGTACTTGGTACGTACGTGATTCGGATACTCCGACGACCGTATTTACTGCCAGATTATCCGGGGATCTCATGGGTCGCTTCCCGATAATCCACCGATGACGCACAACTCGCACTCTTGAATAATCTGGGATTATAAGAGAGAGAGAGAAAATTAATCTAGGATTAATAACGGAGATATTTTATCTGGGATAAATGTCGTCTAAAGAGAGAGAACGATTAATTCGGAATTAATCGATGTATTAATATATTCGATATATTAGACGAAATTAGATTTCGACGCGGAATTAAAATCAGATTTTAATTCGGGCAACGAGTTAATTTAGAATTAATTCGTTAGCGACGTAAATAATAATTTCGCCAGGCGCAATTATTATTTAAATTCGATTGAATTAACGTCGCGACGTAAGCTCGGTATTTCGGAAATATCGAACCCGAACGCGTGAGTGCACGTGGGCCCACTTTCATTTGGAAACGTGTGGGGCCCACATGACACATGTCATTCTAATGCTTTGCATGTAGATTGTGTACATAGCACTCAATGTCATTGCATGGAGTTTGAGTGTTTGACACTCTAAGCCATTGCATGTTATGTGTCATAATTTTATTATTAATTTAATGAAAATTAGGCATAAATATAAATTGATTTTTGGTAAATCATTTATAACTTAATACACAATTTATCTCTCTCAAACTCTCTCCTCTCCTCACGCCAAACACACAAAGTGTGGACTGTTTTGACTAGGTTTGGGCGTGACTTTAGGGAAGCAAGAGTGGATTTTCATTGTGTGAAAATTCAAGTGCTAGCACACTTACAAGTCTTGCGAAGGTGTGGGAGGGAGGTCGACCATGAGCGGGGATCCATCCAACGAAGCTAGGAGCTGCGTTTCTCATCTCAAAATTCTTTTTTGGAGGGCAGTGGACTGCATGCAGTAAGCTTACATGACAGTGCGTTTTTGGCCTTCATTTGTCTTCAATTCGACATAACCGATCAATGTAAGTATTCCGCTATCTTCGTTGGTGTATTCATGCATGTTTTCATGTCTTGATTTGATCTTGGGACCTTAGATAATTACCAATACCTACCCTGATTCGGATTCCCATAGACACATAGTCATACTACCAATGGGATTCTGAGGGGTCTATCCAGAGCGAAGCTATTTCCGTACCATCGGTAAACAAAACCTCCTATTACACTTGCATGAGTATCTAATACCCAAATATATGAGAACTATGTCGTTACACTTCCATAACACGCACAAGTGTAATACTAGCATATTCCGCATTATCAATGTCCAGTCTCGATAATACTATGACTAGGGATATTTAATGATTAAACCTTAGTGGATTAATGTTGTCTCATATCTTATTAATCTGGTACTAATCATATGGACTTTTATCATTTATATATCCAGGTAATCCAATTACAAAATTATAAAAGCGCAATTTCCTTTGTCACATAGTTAATTTGTACAACAATGCCATGTTTTGTACAAATAGTGATGCTATGGGTCATAATTGTCCAACAATTCTATCAAGGTTACCTATAACATCTATACGAAAAATGAAAATTTGTGCAATTCAAAAACATTATATAGAAAATCCCTTTACCAGGTACTTCATAGACTTGCCTAAATTTAATAATATAATTCCAGAATCAAGATGATTTGATCCAGGGGCAGGGGTCATCACAAGTTTTGGACAACCAAATACTTCATTGGTGTTATTCATTGCACTGTCCAAGTCTCTTGCTCGTCACCATTGACGGTGACATCTTATGGCAGTACAAATGCAGGGTTCTGGTTTCTTATGACCCAAGAAATGGAACATTCAAGGCATTTTTGTTCTCTGGAATGCCAAATTGGTTTGAAGCGTATGTTCAATAAGATTGAAAATCTCTTCTGTATTTCTTTCTTTTAAGTTATGAACTCCCCTTATTTCATTTTGGTAAAATTATACCAACCAGTTTAGAAATTTTCTTTCTCGAAAACAGAAAGCAAAATGCCCTAACATTCAATCAGTTTCTTACTTATATGACACTAAAAAAAAAACAAAACATAAAGAAAACAAACAAACGTGTAACATATTAACCTTACTTTTAACTGAATTAAGAACCAGTAACTACATTAAGAGTCAGGAATATATATATATTGACGGTTGATTTTTGTTCCAGTGATAAATCGGTAAACTTACTCCTCGAACAACCTTCCCTCAACTGTGAATTTATTTGGTTTTGGGACCAAATGTAAATTTAGCAAAAGAGGAGAAAACACATACAAAACAAAATGTTTAACGTGGTTCGGTGGAATGGATCCAACCTACGTCCACAGACACAAAGAAAAAGAAGCTTTTACTACGTGGTCGGGTTGGACCGACCTCTCTACACAAGTGCTCGGCTTTGACCGACCTTCACTCGTTCAATATTACACGCTATTTCACTCTCTTTCTTACAAGTAACATTTGAGTAAAATTTGCTAACCTCTTACAATGAATTCTCAACCCCTTTATATACTAGGGCAAACTCTACTGTTACATTAATCTCATGACGTCAGCCACGTGACTTTACCATCAATGCGATGACTCTCTTCCCCAATTGTTCTGCCGAAAGTAACTCTGCCACTGATGAGTGGTATTTATATCAACATTTCCCACTCATTTGACCTAATATTTTGTATAGTTTCTTGAGTTTTGTGAACGTTTTGATATGTTTTGTGTTATTTTGTAGATAAATAAAGTTTGGAAAGCATTGGAGGCAATTTGGGGCAAAACGGACAAAAATGCGTCAACAGGGATATTTTGGTCTTTAGCGCGTCGCGACGCCCAGACTTCCGCGTCGCGACGTCTAAAATGCGCCGAACAGTGCTAACGTGCGCCGGGTCCACAAATCAGAATCTGAGAAAAGTTTGACTTTGCTAAAATGCGCTGTGCCACGTGTCACTATCACAACTGATCTGCTAACAAGCGCCGTGCCACGTGTCAGCATCCTACGGTGTCGACAGTCATCATCGCCACGTCGTCGCCATGTCACCGCCATGTCATCAGCCACGTCAGCAAGTCAACAAGTCAAATTGCCACGTGTCGTGCCACATCATCATCAGCCAATCAGGAAGTGACACGTGTCGCAATTCTATGGTGCCGACAGTCTCTTTCCCACGTCGTCGCCACGTCACCGCCACGTCAGTACCACGTTAGCATCAATAATTGGATATCCTATCCTTATCTGACACGTGGCGGATAAGAATCTCAGCGACCAATCAGAAGCCGCCACGTGTCACAATAATTGAAGCCCAACCACCGCGCCACGTGTCACCTTATCAGCTTATCCAGAATCTTCAAACCAGAGAACCAGAGCGTGCCACGTCGACAAATCCAGAGTCGCGACGCTGAGGACCTGGCGTCGCGACGCTGGATCCTACCGAGGCCTATAAATTGAGCTCGAGATTTCAGAATTCATTGCACCTTCCTCTCTCTTCAATTCCTTCTAAAGAGAGAGTTTCTCTCTCTAGATTCTTTAGTTTTTAGTTTTTTTTTTTATTTTTAGTTTTTAGTTTTGTAAATAATTTTAATTACGTTTTGTAATAATAGTAATTTAATTTTTACTTTTTACTTTTTACAGTTTTTACTATTTACCATGAGGAGGTAACTCCCCAGCTAGGGTGAAAGGTAATTCTTTTACTGTTACTATTTAGATTAATCTCCCTTAAAAATAATATATTCACTATTTAAAATATTAATATAAAGGATACCGCCAGATTGGTCGGTTTGTAATTCATTTTAATCTGGTTTAAACCTGACTAATAAAGGATACCGCCAGATTGGTCGGTTGGTAATTTAATTTTGGTTCCGCCTTTATGGCTGGTTGGACTTAATTTGACTTAATCAGGTTACCGCCTATATGGCTGGTTGGAGAAAGAATCACAAGTTTATATATTATTTTATGGGAGATATCTAAATTAGTAGTAGTAAAAGTAATTCTTTTTACCTTAGCATTTTATTTTATTTTACTTTTCAGTTTTACTTTATGTCTTTTACTTTTCAGTATTTTTACTTTATGTCTTTTACTTTTAAGTTGTTACTAGCCCTAGTTATGTGTTAGTTATCTGGGGTTGTGATGAATTCTAATATCACCGGTTTTATAGGGGTTATTTTATAGTTTGGGTAATTTAAAGGTTTACTTATTAAGTCTTAAGCTTAATGCTTCTTGTTGTCTGATCACCAATAAGATTGATGTGGTAAATCTAAAATGAACTAGACATAGGGATTTTAGGTTTCAGCCTTAGATTTAATAGCCCACGATCTTCCTTGAGGATAGATAACCCTTTAATAGATTTCCTTACAGGATAGGAATATACATGTCGGGCGGGGGTAGCCATAATTGGAACTTAAACATAATGAATCCAGATAATTTGGTTGACATAGACATATGGTTCAATTAGGTTAAAGTGAGTATTTGCGTCTGACCATCGACAGAGGCTTTTCAGGTACTATAAATTCAGCCCGTCATTGCACTTTTGAAGGCATCCTGATTTGAAAAAGAAATACATAAAAAAAAAATGGAAGCCACTTCAAGAAGACGAGTTGAAAACATCTGTGTGTTTTACGGCAGTAGTATTGGTACTAAGCCACAATACGTAGAGGCAGCACAGGAATTGGGTCGAGTCTTAGCAGCAAGGAATATGCACTTAATATATGGCGGAGGCAATCTTGGACTTATGGGGATCGTTTCAAAGGCTGTACAGGAAGGAGGCAGTCATGTTTTGGGAATCATCCCAAAACCCTTGGCAGAGGCAAATCTTATTGGATCCTCAAATGGCGAGGAATTGATCGTGCCAGGTATGTCTGAACGACTGGTAGAAATGATTAACCGTGCTGATGCTTTTATCACTTTGCCAGGTGGCTTGGGCACATTGGAGGAAATTTTTATTGTACTATCTTGGGCGAACCTGAACATACACCAGAAACCACTTGGACTGTTTAATGTTGATGGATTTTATGATTTTCTTTGTGTGTTTCTTGATGATGCTCGGAGAAATGGGTTCGTGTCAAAACCTATGAAAGAACTCCTCTTCACTGCCAGAACTGCTCCGGATCTAATAGACCAACTCATAGCTTATGAACCACAATGTCTCATTTAGGTTTGGGGGAGGGAATTAGTTGATCAGTACCTTTTTTTTAGTTTGTATGTTGTTTTTATTTTTAGTTCAAAATTTTTCGAAAAATACAAAAAAATTGAAAAATTTTCAAAAATTACAAAAATATTTGTGTTTTTAATTTGACCAAAAAGTGAATTTGGTAAGAGATAGCCGAGTAAGGAGTTTCCATTCCTGAGACGTATCTCAAGCCTATTTTCGAAACAAGTTAATTTTTGTTTATTTCATTTTGAATTATTTAATTTGTGATTCTCCTTAAAACGGACTAAAATGGATCTTCATATGCTCAGTTGACAGATATTATCAACATATATAGTAACATACGGACATGAGCTAAAATTGAAAAGTTTGTAATATTCAGTGCTCTAGTTTAATTGGAGGAAACATCTCAAAAAGCAATGGAGTAAAAAAAAAAAAAAAAAACTTCTGAGATCCGAGTTATTAAGTCTGTAAGGGTGTTTTAACACCTAGTGCCCTAAAACCAACTGGTTTGGGAGTCACTGGCCCAAAGCTCGTTACATGGATCAAAGATGCTGCAAAAAATATATATCTGAAGTCTGGGTAATTAAGTCCGTAGGGGTGTCTTAACACCTGGTGCCCTAAAGCCAACTGGTTTGGGAGTCACCGACCCAACACTCGTTACATAGATGGAAGATATTGTATATAAATAAAAAATAGAGAAAAATCAAAGAAAAAATCTGAAAATCTGAAAAATTATTCCATTGCTATAAAAAAAGGTGTGAAATCTGATAGAACTTTAGGACAAAAATATTACTCTCTTATCAACTGCACTTATGACTGTTGTGGGCAAAAATGAGTTGATTAATATTTTGTTGGCTGTGTATATGAAGAATGGTAAATATAATCGAAGAATTTACTTATTCGGTAATTTAGAAAGAAACAAAACAACTAGTAACTTGGAGTAGAAGTTTCACCTGATTAGTCACTAACATCTTTATTCTCTTTTCGCTTGTCTTTTTGCTTTTGTGTGCATTAGTTTTAACTAACTTCTTACTTTTGTAAAACGTTTGTGGGTATCATTGTTGTAAACCCTCACGAGACTACAACTCGTCCACTAGAGACACCTAGGGGTTTAAAGGCTTGTTGCATATGCTAAATGCAACCGTGATCCCTACGAAAGTGGCTTAGTTAATTTATTTATGTTATTTTACTCTATGTTTTGCTCGAGGACTAGCAAAATGTTAGGTTTGGGGGTGTGATGAGTGGTATTTATATCACTATTTCCCACTCATTTGACCTAATATTTTGTATAGTTTCTTGAGTTTTGTGAACGTTTTGATATGTTTTGTGTTATTTTGTAGATAAATAAAGTTTGGAAAGCATTGGAGGCAATTTGGGGCAAAAACGGACAAAAATGCGTCAACAGAGATATTTTGGTCTTTAGCGCGTCGCGACGCCCAGACTTCCGCGTCGCGACGTCTAAAATGCGCCGAACAGTGCTAACGTGCGCCGGGTCCACAAATCAGAATCTGAGAAAAGATTGACTTTGCTAAAATGCGCTGTGCCACGTGTCACCATCACAGCCGATCTGCTAACATGCGCCGTGCCACGTGTCAGCATCCTCTGGTGCCGACAGTCATCATCGCCACATGTCGCCACGTCGTCGCCATGTCACCGCCATGTCATCAGCCACGTCAGCAAGTCAACAAGTCAAATTGCCACGTGTCGTGCCACATCATCATCAGCCAATCAGGAAGTGACACGTGTCGCAATTCTATGGTGCCGACAGTCTCTTTCCCACGTCGTCGCCACGTCAGCATCAATTATTGGATATCCTATCCTTATCTGACACGTGGCGGATAAGAATCTCAGCGACCAATCAGAAGCCACCACGTGTCACAATAATTGAAGCCCAACCACCGCGCCACGTGTCACCTTATCAGCTTATCCAGAATCTTCAAACCAGCGAACCAGAGCGTGCCACGTCGACAAATCCAGCGTCGCGACGCTGGATCCTACCGAGGCCTATAAATTGAGCTCGAGATTTCAGAATTTATTGCACCTTCCTCTCTCTTCAATTCCTTCTAAAGAGAGAGTTTCTCTCTCTAGATTCTTTAGTTTTTAGTTTTTTTTTATTTTTAGTTTTTAGTTTTGTAAATAATTTTAATTACGTTTTGTAATAATAGTAATTTAATTTTTACTTTTTACTTTTTACAGTTTTTACTATTTACCATGAGGAGGTAACTCCCCAGCTCGGGTGAAAGGTAATTCTTTTACTGTTACTATTTAGATTAATCTCCCTTAAAAATAATATATTCACTATTTAAAATATTGACTTAAAAAGGATACCGCCAGATTGGTCGGTTGGTAATTCATTTTAATCTGGTTTAAACCTGACTAATAAAGGATACCGCCAGATTGGTCGGTTGGTAATTTAATTTTGGTTCCGCCTTTATGGCTGGTTGGACTTAATTTGACTTAATCAGGTTACCGCCTATATGGCTGGTTGGAGAAAGAATCACAAGTTTATATATTATTTTATGGGAGATATCTAAATTAGTAGTAGTAAAAGTAATTCTTTTTACCTTAGCATTTTATTTTATTTTACTTTTCAGTTTTACTTTATGTCTTTTACTTTTCAGTATTTTTACTTTATGTCTTTTACTTTTAAGTTGTTACTAGCCCTAGTTATGTGTTAGTTATCTGGGGTTGTGATGAATTCTAATATCACCGGTTTATAAGGGGTTATTTTATAGTTTGGGTAATTTAAAGGTTTACTTATTAAGTCTTAAGCTTAATGCTTCTTGTTGTCTGATCACCAATAAGATTGATGTGGTAAATCTAAAATGAACTAGACATAGGGATTTTAGGTTTCAGCCTTAGATTTAATAGCCCACGATCTTCCTTGAGGATAGATAACCTTTAATAGATTTCCTTACAGGATAGGAATATACCTGTCGGGCGGGGGTAGCCATAATTGGAACTTAAACTTAATGAATCCAGATAATTTGGTTGACATAGACATATGGTTCAATTGGGTTAAACTGGGTATTTGCGTCTGACCATCGACAGAGGCTTTTGCATATTTAGTGTTCCAGGTTAGTAAACTGATTATTACATAAACATAAAATAACCACTTCATCTTTTAAATGATATTAGAATGATTCACGACCCTAGATCTTTGTGTCTTTTATTTTTTTCCTTAGTATTTCTTTTGTCTTTTTATTTATTTATTTTGTAAAACCACATTCAACCAATCAAACAATCATTCTCTTCTCCATTTTATTAGATATTTGTAAATAAATAGATTCAACAATTAATAACAACAGTAGGAATTAAGTCCTCGTGGGATCGATATTTTTATTCTACTTGAACGATACGTGTGCTTGCGTTATACGTGTGTGTTTACGCCGGTCAGCCACCTAACATGTCTTTAAACCAAGCTACTATATCATCTGCCACACGCTACCTCCAGCCGGTAATCTGTCATGTCAGACCTTTTTGAAAGGTGCAAGTTCACATGTAGGGTGTACGTCATTTGATCATGATCATACCATTATTACCACTTCGGCCCACCTACCAGGTCGGGAGACAGAAGCAAACTTGTCCTGGCTTACTGAGCTACCAGGTCGGGTAGGCCGTCATGGACCACCTCAGGTCGGCCTTGAAACACAACAAGTCTGGTCTCTTTGTTGGGTCGGACGCCTCTGCTACTTGGGTCTGGTCCCCTTATCTAGGAAGTGAAAACCCCTTTATACCCTTCATTGAGATTTTCACTTCTTGGGGATCGAAAACCACCATCAACATTTGTCTCTTTGTTCTCGGTATCAACGAGTAAGCGTGTTAGTGCCGGGAACTATAAAATGATGGTGGTGCATGAAGCCGTAGACTAATTTGGCATTCTCGGGCCGATACATGCTCTTGACACGCTCCTCGGGCTACCATTAGAACAACAAGGCCATTGGGGAGAAACTCTAAATCCGAGGAATTAAAAAGTCACTTGGCTACAAGGGAATGTACCTTCCTCGTATCATCACACATTAATAGGACCTCGGCGAGACGTAACCCAAACCTGAACCGATGCAATAGCTTGGCCATAAGGGAAACATACGTCCTTGTGCCACTCAACACTTGGCCATTAGGGATAAACTTCGACCCTATGCCAATAAATAAAGTAAGGCCTCGATGAGACTCAACCCGACCTTGAGCCATGAATACAGCCCCGAGCCAATGATTAAGGGTGGCCTCGGTGGAATGAATATAGTCCCGAGCCAATGATTAAGGGTGGCCTCGGCGGAACGAATGCAACCCCGAGCCAATGATTAAGGGTGCTCGGTGGAACGAATGCAGTCCCGAGCTAATGATTAAGAGTGGCATCGGTGGAATGAATAAAGTATCGAGCCAATTATTAAGGGTGGCCTCGGCAGAGCGAATGCACCCCGAGCCAATGATTAAGGGTGGCCTCGGTGGAATGAATGCAGTCCCGAGCCAACGCACACATATAATAATAAAAAAAATATGTACAAATAACTTTTATATGAGAAATGAAGAATCTTACTCACACTCTTGGGATCTATTGCCCATCTTAAAACTCTTTGAGGGTTATTTTTAAGAGAGGCTTTATTGAAAACATTCTCTCAGCTCCTCTACATTCCAAATGCCCGACCCGATGTCATTCGCTATCAGCGCTGGTCGACCTCCGTAGCCACTTGGTCTAAGTACTCGCTCAGATAACCATTATTTATCAAATTTTCCACCTGATCTCACAGGTCTCTACATCCATTTGTGGCATGTCCCTTTACATTGTGGTGTAAACAATATGCCATGTGGTTTTCTTTCTCGATCGGGAACTTTTCCAGGTCAGGCTCAGACAAAAAACCTTTACCTTGGATTTCCCGAATTATTTGGGCCAGGGATCTGTTGAGGGGGCTATACATTGTTCCTCCGACAACGTGGTTGACCTGGGTAGGCGGCCTTTTCTCCTATACTTGATTATTCTGAGGTATCAACTTGAACTCTTTTTGCCTCGGGACTGGTCTCCTCATGTCTCAACCCACATCCCGCCGATTTTTCGACCTGAGTACCTTGGTACTCTGGGTGCCCCCTCCTTGGCCAATCTTCTGCTCTTCCTCCATCAGCACAAATTTCATTGTCTGCTCCAAAGCCACGACATAGTCTCATATCTATTGTATCCTCAGGTGGGACCACAATCTCTTGACCCTGAGAGCCCCTTTAAAACTTTTCAAAGACTACGGGCACTCGTACGCCCCGAATTCTAAACTAGGTCGTGGTACCTATCAATAAAGCTGTTCAAATACTCATCATCTTCTTACTTCATCAACCTCATCGACCCCATCATTTTCCTCGGTACATACGACCCTTTAAAATGTCGCACAAAGGATCTCCTCAACTGCTCAAAGCCGCTGATACTCCCCGGGGTCAAGTTCCTGAACCCCAAATTGGCCAACCCTCCCAAGGTTAAAGGGAACACCTTTGCAGATGGCCTCTCCGACCATTCTCTGAATTTTTATCATCAAAACAAACTTCTCAACATGAGAATTAGAGTCTGTACTACCCTTGTAAACATCTATGGAGGGCATAGTGAATCTCCTTGGAAATCCCATCGCCAAAATTTCCTCAGTGAAGGGGGACGTTGTCCCCAAGTCTTGGTCACTCTTTGGTCCGTCTTTTATATTTTCCTCCCATTTTTTCATCTCCTTCTGGAACCAGCTCTTCATCTGGTCCTCAGAGCTATCATGTTCACATCCACAATTTCTCATGCGCCTTCCACTCTGAGCTCGATACCTTTCATAAATGGGAATTTCATTCCCTTCCCTTGGATACCGTCCCGGATCGCTCTTTGCGAAACATGGACTGTCAAGGAAAGATTTTAATGCCTGTTTGCCTTCCTGTTCCTCCCATAACTTGCCTGTTGGTAAGGCTTCAGCCACTCTCTTTCCCTTTGTTATCTCTTCTCTTATTTGTCTAGGGCCCGCTCCCCCTCTTTCAACAGCTTTCTCTTCTAACTTATCCAACTTCTCCATCAAAACCTTCATGAAGGCTTGGGTTGGTTCTCTCTCCTTCTGTGTTTCTTCCTTTTCACTGTGGATGGTTTCTTTCATCTTCTTTATCCATTCCATCGTTGAAGACTCTGAAGATCTATGGTTCTCGTCTCTTGCTGATAAGTGTGGTGTATACCCACTTATTCCTGCATTCTTACCTTACTATTTTGTTAGTTTCTGTATCATTTAATGTATTTTTAGTTTCTTTTATGTTTTATTTATATGAAGCATTAATACATGGATCTTAGGGCATTTACACATGTTTTGGGACCATACAGATGCATCAGAATCACGCGAGAGCATCAGAAGCAAAACGCACAGCACCAGTGGAAGAAATCATTGGCGCTGCGGTGCCCAAGTTCTTGGCGCCTCGACGCCACCAGCGTCCCACACATAGTTCCAGAGAGTTTGGTGCTGTGGCGCTAACTTTCTGGCGACGTGGTGCTGCGGGAACCTAAAATCACCAATTTTAGGGTTTTTACATGCTCAATGGTTCCAAGGCTCTATTATATATACATAAGCTCATCCAAGACTCAAAGAGGAGGCTAATACATAGTAGAAAACACAAAAACACTTATTTTTAGAGAGATCCAAGGAGGAGGATTAAAGAGCAACAAGAGGAGATGAAGGCGGAACGAATACGATAGAGATTATAGAGTTTGATTTCACCTAGCTATCCCCTATTTATTTGTCATGCCAATTAACTTGTTCAGTTGTATTGTTTATAAGTCAAGAATCCTAGAGTATTCACTCCCCTCTCTCGAGTAATAGTGAAAATATTATCAACTACAGATTCTGGTATCTCTATAAAAATCTAGTAATTAACAATTCATTACGTCTTGTGAATCTATGTTAATGACTTGAAAGGAACTATAGATTCTCTCGAATTCCATAAAATCCTAGGTTATATTCTCTAGATCTTATTCAAAATCCCCTCTCTCGAGTGATAGATTCTAAATATCCATCATCTTAATTTGTGCCCAGCAAACAAGAAGCATTAAACTCAAAAGAATATAAATAAACTGAAATATAACTTCATAACAATATTAGCAAACAATACAAGGTTCAAGCATCAGTTATATCATTCTCAAGAATTAAGGAGTTAGTTCATAACTAAAGATACAAACAATAAAAACATGTCATGAATCTAATGGAAATCATTAGAGTTCTAAGAAAGAAACAAAAAGATAAAACTTGAATTGAATCTCTTCCTCTTCGGACGTCACCGCCTTCGTCTCCTCTTGTTGCTCTTCAATCCTCCTCTTTGGATCTCTCTAAAAATAAGTGTTTTGTGTTTTGTGCTGTGTATTAGCCTCCTCTTTAAGTCTTGGATGACTTATGTATTTATAATAGAGCCTTGGAACCATTGAGCATGTAAAAACCCTAAAATTGGTGATTTTAGGTTCCCCGCAGCACCGTGTTGCCAGATAGTTGGCGCCGCAGTGCCGAAATCTCTACAACTATATATGGGATACTGGCGGTACCACGACGCCAGTGATTTCTTCCACTGGTGTTGTGCATCTTGCTTTCGATGCTCCCGCGTGCTTCTGATGCGTCCGTATGGTCCCAAAACACGTGTAAATGCCCTAAGATCCATGTATTAATGCTTCCTATAAATAAAACATAAAAGAAACTAAAAATACATTAAATGATACGGAAACTAAGAAAATAGTAAGCTAAGAATGCAAGAATAAGTGGGTATAAACCACATTAATCAAACACCCCCCAACTTAAGATTTTGCTAGTCCCGAGCAAAAGACAAAATAAAAACTAAATAAATAAAATTAATAAAATTAACTAGGCCACATTCGTAGGGATCATAATTGCATTTAGCTTATGCAACAAGCCTTTAAACCCGTAGGTGATCCTAGTGAACGAGTTATAGTCTCGTGAGGGCTTACAGTGACGATACCCACAAACGTCATTCACAAACATGCAATCATGCAAAAATATAAAAATAATAAAAGCAAATAAAATAATCTCGATAGTTATGCATATTATTATCCTCAAAGAATGCTTATTAATGAAATCAGAGAACCTTCAAAGTGCTCAACGCAACTTAAATCCAAGTTCTTGAATAAATTATCTAATCTAGACTCACAATGTGTGTGTGTGTAAAGGTTCATTCACAGCTCAATTCATAAGTAAGTCAACTCGATGATTTCGTCTCAAAAATTGAGATCTGATGGGTCAAACCAACCTAGATATCTCAAATTTATTCTGCATTTGCTTTTCTTTGCTCCGTATGGTATGATTTTTATTTCAAACACACCTACATTTTAAGGTAGCATTTCTCCTCGTGGTGGTCCTAACTGTTGATAATTATCTTAAGGTCCCAAGATCAAACAAGACATGAAAACATGCGTGAATACACCAATGAAGATAGCGGAATACTTACATTGATCGGTTATGTCGATTTGAAGACGAATCAAGGCCAAAAACGTACTGCCTTTGTAAGCCCACTGCAGCAGTCCTGCTCACTGTCTTGGCAGTTTCGGGTCTCAAAACGAAGCTCCAAACTCCTCGTCGGATGAATCCCGCCTCATGGGTGAACCTCCCTACCACCTTCGCAAGACTCGTAGTGTGCTAGCACTTGAATTTTCACCATGAAAATCCAACCCTTGCTTCCCTTTAGTGTCACGTTTTTCTGGTTCAAAACCAGTCCCAAAATTCTGTTTTGGGCGTGAGAGGAAGAGAGAAAAATGTGAGAGATGAAATTGTGTTAAGTTATTAAAATGATTTACCAAAAATCAATTTATATTTATGCCATAATTTTCATTAAATTAATAATAAAATTATGACACATAACATGCAATGGCTTAGAGTGTCAAACACTCAAACTCCATGCAATGACATTGAGTGCAATGTACACTATCTACATGCAAAGCATTAGAATGACATGTGTCATGTGGGCCCCACACGTTTCCAAATGAAAGTGGGCTCACGTGCACTCACGCGTTCGGGTTCGATATTTCCGAAATACCGAGCTTACGTCGCGACGTTAATTCAATCGAATTTAAATAAATAATTGCGCCTGGCGAAATTATTATTTACGTCGCTAACGAATTAATTCTAAATTAACTCGTTTGCCCGAATTAAAATCTGATTTTAATTCCGCGTCGAAATCTAATTTCGTCTAATATATCGAATATATTAATACATCGATTAATTCTGAATTAATCGTTCTCTCTCTTTAGATGACATTTTATCCCGGATAAAACATCTCCGTTATTAATCCTAGATTAATTTTCTCTCTCTTCTGTATAATCCCAGATTATTCAAGAGTGCGAGTTGTGCGTCATCGGTGGATTATCGGGAAGCGACCCATGAGATCCCCGGATAATCTGGCAGTAAATACGGTCGTCGGAGTATCCGAATCACGTACGTACCAAGTACTACGTTCTACCGATTTACGAGACAAGGTCGACTCCTAGCAAAGCACCAAGTCTACCTAATTCTCCGGACATATCCATTTAAGAATATTAAGATCTGTATCAAGCGTAGTATACTAATGTATTGTGCATATCGGCCCAGTATCGGATAGTCACGTGCTAGGGCTGGGGCTGGATAAGTGTCTGCCCCGTCCGAAACACATATCGGATGTCTGGTAACTAGTCTCTATAATCGGATATTCATGACCTGGTCATAATATCACGATTGGATGCGCATCACTTTAAGAGCACTAATACCGTATCCTGCGTGACATCATCTCCATTATGACTGGAGTGACACTTCCGTCTTGACATCACATCCAATACACTACGATTCTCAATATACCCGGCATTGGCGTACACAGAACCAGTTACAGTCCTAGACGACCTCAACTAAAGTATATCGATTGTCGTAAGCATTAGCGATGTAAGTCTCAGGTTAAGACTATACATACACACCTACCTTGATTTCGGCCTCCCATAGACACATCGTCATAATACCAATGGGATTCCGAGGGGTCTATCCAGAGCGAAGCTGTTTCCCGTACCATCGGTGAAACACGACCTCCTATCGCACTTGCATAAGTATCCAATACTTATATATATGAGAACTATGTCGTTGTGCCCTCACAACGCGCACAAGTGCAATACTAGCCTATTCCGCATTATCGATGTCCAGTCTCGATAATACTACGGCTAGGGATATTTAATGATTAATCCTTCGTGGACTGATACTGTCTCATATCATCTCAATCCAGGAACTAATCATAGGGACCTCTCTTCATTTATTATCTTTGGTGATCTAATCACAAATGATGAGAGTGCAATTTCCTTATTACATAGTTAATTTGCTACAACAACACAATGATCTGTGCAAATAGTGACGCTATGGGTCATATTATCCACAATCTCCCACTTGGCACATAGCCAGTCACTCGAGTGTCTAACACCCGAACTATGTACAATTCGCTCAAATTGCTGAGGAAAGGTTTTCGTCAGCGGATTTGCTTGATTATCGTCTGACGCGATTTATACGATCATCACATCGCCACGATGTATGATCCGAACGAATCAGATGAATATAGAAGTATATATCTGGATCGTCGATGAGACCTTTAATTCTTTAGCCTTGTGCTGACGCCTAGCTCAGCTGCTAACAGAACTATATCTAATCTAATTAGATTTATTTTTGATCCAAATGGCTTCTATTGCTGCCTCAGCTGCAACAATAATCCGCATTTGTTGTTTATTCGGCAACAGTTATCTTGCTTGGAAGATTTCCAGCTCACTGTCCCGGTGTTCAAACTTTATAGTACCGTAGTATTTAATCGTTTGGAAACTTGCAGTAGTGATCCCAGTCACTTCAAGTTCTCCTTCTCCATAGTTTAAGACAACATCTTTAGTTCTCTAAGATACTAACAGATGTTCTTAACTTCAATCCAGTGACTATCACTTGGATTGACCCGATTGTGACTCCATATGCTCGAAGCGTATGAGACACCAATACAAGTACTTTTTAAATGTACAATTTCCCAGAGAGTGTTTAACAACTCCAAATCTATCCCAGTAGATTTTTATTCCTTGAATAAAGGTTGTTACTCCCCAGAATTCTACGGAGAATTTCTATTGAAAGAATATTTATGAAAGCCAAGCTTTCACCATTTGCTTTATGGGAATTTCACTGTCAGTGCGCTCTCCCACTAACCTCCTTATATACACAAGAATTATTTCGTTTTGAGTTAAATCATAAACCATTATGATTATTTCAAAACGTCAGTTCCAAGAACCTTATGCTTGCTTTGATCCAAACATGGATCGAATAACCCGCAAACCTTGTTTGTTGGTTATACAAAATCGTCAGGATGTTGTAAACATCCTCCAAAAGGTTTCCTTTTCAGGAAAGCGATTTTGATTTGTAACTGACATATTTCATAAATGAAATATACAGTTATCAACAAGCATCTTCAAAATGGATTTACCATGGCAACAGGTAAAAAGGTTGAACCGTTATTAACACAATGTTGATAACGATACCTTTCCGTCAAAACCTTAGGTTTGCACGTTGGTATGTTGCCTTCCATGTATGTCTTCCTTGAAGACGTTTAATGTACCATAGGCACAATGCCTTGTGGTACAACAACTAGTATCCAAACATAGTTGTTATACATGGAATCCATTTCGAACTCATGGCACTTTGCCATAGCAGGGAGTCATACCTCGTATTACTTCCTCATAACGTAGTCGGATGGTACACCTCCATAAGATTGACATCTTTATGAGGTTAGATCAGAAACCCATACCCTAGGTTGTTTTCTGACTCTATCCGATCTACTAGTTTTCTTGTGTATTTGAAGATTAATGGTTTAGATTCATCCTAGATGAACTATTTGTGTTCCATTAAGGACTTCGTGCCTTGAACAGTATTACTCCGATTTTCATCGAGTATCACTATCCTCCCACTGACCACTGCATATCAGTATTCCTCTCAGGAAAAACCACATGGTGAGCAACAATCACATTGTTCTCATGTGAGAATTATAAGTACTATACTTATGGTTTCCCTTAGGATAACCTATATTGGCACTTATCCAATTTGGGTTTTTTTTTAGTTTGGTATCATCCAAACGTTATGCCTGGCATACCCAAATTATTAGGAATGAGAAACTCTGTTTCTTTCCTTTTCATATCCTATATGATATTTGTCAAACAGATTTATATGGAACCTTATTCTAAATAAGTTTTGCACTGTTAATACATATCTTTTAGAAGGAAATGGTAGCTCAGAGCGACTCGTGATAAACCTTATCATGTCCAACAAAATTCGGTTTTTAGTTTGGACACACCGTCAAACTGACGTGTCTCGGGAGGAGTCCTCATCTGAAAGAATACCGTACTCTTTCATTATATATGAAACTTACTGCTTAAGTATTTTCCATTTCGGTCTTACCGTGGCGGAATAACACTATAGCCGATCTGTTTGTTTTCTTCGTGTCGAAACTTCAAAAGTTTCTGATCTGTGTTCTTCAAAAGAACACATAACCACAACGTGATGCTACATCCGTTAAGGTCAAGAAATATTCATGTTCACATCTACCCTAGCTAGATATGGGCCCACTTTCTTCACCATGAATAGGGCTAACAGATCGGTGGCCTTTTCACTATTACCAAGTAAATAGTATTTTAGGTACTTTACCTAATAACTAGATTCAGACCTTATTTGAATAGTCAAATCAGTCCTAGTACCCACTCTTCAAAAGTGTGGATATACGAGTCTTGTTTAATTGTGTCCCAGACAACAATGCCACAAATAAGTCTCTATTGATCAAATCAATTTGAGCTATTTTTTGTCAATATAAATTCTGTTTTCACATCTAATGTGTTTATCTCAGTATCATCTTTATATAATAAAACACTTTAGTGTTCTAGAATATAAAGGTTTATCCGCAACGGATTAAACACTGATATAGAGATAATGTCTCTAGTCAAACTAGTTACATTATAACAGTTCCTAATTTAAGTACATACCTTAATGGTAGATATGTCAATTATCTTTTCAATATTTCACAAACCTTTGGCCAAGCCTTGGGTTTTAGAATATCGAAATGATATGCACCTTGTGCTACATGCCCAATTGCAAACTTTGACTTTCTCCACTAGAATAGTCAATTAATTGCAACTTTAATACTTTTTAATCTAAAGATAGATTTATTATAAGTATATTAATTAAGCACTAAAGTCATCATCACATAAATCTTCCAAAGACTTTATGCTCTACTATTAGCTTAATAATGGGCTTAGTCATAATAAGTTATTTTATCAAATAAATTAACCTATTATTAATTCCCAATTGAAAATTAAATCATTTAAAGCATTTAATCCAATGATTATATATTTTAAATATTCAACTTTTCAATTCTTTCTTGATTTCAATAGTCCAACTATTTAATCAATTTAATAAGGTACTATTTATTATAATGATTACAATAATCTAATTATTTAATCAACTATAATTTTAATATTGATTACTATAATCTAATTATAAAATCAACTATCATTTTAATTCAATTATATGATTACTATAATCCAATTATAAAATCAACTATATATTGAATGAGTTTGTATATAGTCCAACTATATATATATTTAAAACAACATAAAATATTAGTCCAACTAATACTTTAATAAATATGACGAGTAAAATAAAATGAGCGTGTTTAGCGAGTATTCGAACGAATGTTGCAAATTCAATACTTGCCTCCCACTATTTTTCGTCGAGCCTCTAACCCTCCGTCGAGTACTCGGGAAACCGTGTTTCCTAGTGGGCTAGGATCCCGTTAAATATCACACAATCTTGACTTTGGCCAACAAATTGTATGATAATTAACTAGGTAGATCTCGAAGATCAATTGGATCTCATCCAACTCCTAGATCCAGTAGGTGGACATCCAAGTCCCAAACATATATCTCATATATGCCTATACATCGAATGTATACCCTAACCTTTTTCCTCTAAATCAACTAGGCCTTGGCTTTGGCACAACAAACCTAATGATCCCAGTCAAGCGCGGACCCATTGACATGGAAGCTTCGTAATCAATGTCGTTGGACAAGAAGTGGTCTTGACTTTGGCCAACAACCCCTGCCAATCTAGGATCTTGAGTAAGAATCACTCAATGGAAGGAAAAACGCATGATATTTTAACGAGGGTTTTTCGCGTGCAAATTGGCTACCAATTTAATTATCTTTGTTAGGTCTCATCATCATACACCCTTAAACATGCATTCTAAATACATAATAAAGCGAGTATGAAATAAAATAATATGATATGCGGATGGATACTTAACACATTGATCCTAGATCAAATCTCTCCCTTTCTCACTCAAGCTAGCACTAGTATTACTTCTACTTCTACCCGTTACACTACACTTCTAAAGAAACCTCATATACATAGAGGGGAATAGGTGAGAAGAGAATACAAAGAGAATAGAGGGGATAAGGCTGGACACGCAGGTCCAATTTAATAAATCGAATTTATTACAACAATTTCTAAAATTGCCCACCCGACTAATATCCATCCGATATACATTATTCATTCAACACAACCACGTATTCACACACACATAAGCATGCTATCAATCAATCTAATCAAATTAATTAATCTGATAATTAAGTGATCATCCAATGTTCAAACAACGATTTGATTTTGTTCGAGTCAAACTCGTTTTTGCGAATAAGTACTTAAAGTACGAATTCATGAATTAAATTAAACTACATCATTAAATCTAATTTAACATGTATTTAATACTAATTCACTATTCAATTCCAAATTAAATATTACACTTTTATTCAATAAACCTTTTCGATTTAAATTCCAAATTAATCGTAACGCGTCTCAAAGATCGATTAACGTCCAACGTCAATTCAATTAAAGTCCAATGGGCTTTTGATTGATTTCTTAAGGCGTGGACTTTTGGTCAACTCGGGTCAAACCGATAACCAAAGTCCAATCCGGGATTTACCCCATAAGCCCATAAATCAATCTTGGCCCATTAGGCCCAATTGAACTTTAAAGGTTCATTAAGTGGCATTTGGGCTTTATGGTCAAGGTTTTGGGCCCAATTGGATCCAATCCATTTGGCTTAAACCAACTTGATAAAATCAAGCCCAATAGGCCCAATTACAATATTAAAGTCCAATTTCCAAAATTAGGCCCAATTAATTAAATATGACAAAATCCAATTTCATATTCAATTAAATAAAGTGTATTACATGATTGATCAACTAAATCAATATTTCTAAAACACCATATTAGTCCAATAATCATGCTTAATTCATTATTACATGTCCAACATACAAATTGAAAAATCAAACCCATTTACATGCTACTAATCTCTCGGCCAATGAGGGATTTTGTGTCCGATTCGGTTTCAATCCAATCGAACCTACAATCGACATTAAATCACCATCCAATTTAATTACATACACATCCAATGTCATAAAATCAAAAATGACAAGACAATAAATGGCATACACATTCGGCCAACACAAGGATTTTGGGGTTTTGTCCAATTCGAAATCCAATCCAATTCTATTCAAATTAACATCAACCTAAATGATTTCAACTCATCAAATGAATCATAAATCAAAAATTCCAAGAATCCCAAATACATACATATTCGGCCAAGGTGATAATTTTTGGGGATTTTATGTTCAATTCAAAATTCAATCTAATTGACTTCAAATTACATCATCCTCAACATTACAACCCATCCAATGAATCAAAATGAAAAAATTCCAAATTTCCAAAACATATCATACATTCGGCCAACACTTCCAATTTGGGCAAAATTGATCCAATCACATTTTGTTGAAATTGATCAAATCAATCTTCAATTAAAGATCATTAAACATGCTCAATTAATCAATTTAACCAAATCATGCTCAAAATCAAAATACCCAATATTAGTCACATATTCGGCCAAGATGCAAAAATTTGGGGAAAATAATTCTAAATCATTTTTCATCAAATTAGTCCAACCAAAATGAATTTAAACATGTTATAAGCATACTCAAACAAGCAATTTATTCAAATCATGCTCAACAAACATTTACCCAAATTTTAAGCCCTACATTTTTCATGCTTGCAACATTAGCTCTTGATGCCATTGTTGATAATTATCTTAAGGTCCCAAGATCAAACAAGACATGAAAACATGCGTGAATACACCAATGAAGATAGCGGAATACTTACATTGATCGGTTTGTCGATTTGAAGACGAATCAAGGCCAAAAACGTACTGCCTTTGTAAGCCCACTGCAGCAGTCCATGCTCACTGTCTTGGCAGTTTCGGGTCTCAAAACGAAGCTCCAAACTCCGTCGGATGAATCCCGCCTCATGGGTGAACCTCCCTACCACCTTCGCAAGACTCGTAGTGTGCTAGCACTTGAATTTTCACCATGAAAATCCACCCTTGCTTCCCTTTAGTGTCACGTTTTTCTGGTTCAAACCAGTCCCAAAATTCTGTTTTGGGCGTGAGAGGAAGAGAGAAAAATGTGAGAGATGAAATTGTGTTAAGTTATTAAAATGATTTACCAAAAATCAATTTATATTTATGCCATAATTTTCATTAAATAATAATAAAATTATGACACATAACATGCAATGGCTTAGAGTGTCAAACACTCAAACTCCATGCAATGACATTGAGTGCAATGTACACTATCTACATGCAAAGCATTAGAATGACATGTGTCATGTGGGCCCCACACGTTTCCAAATGAAAGTGGGCCCACGTGCACTCACGCGTTCGGGTTCGATATTTCCGAAATAACCGAGCTTACGTCGCGACGTTAATTCAATCGAATTTAAATAAATAATTGCGCCTGGCGAAATTATTATTTACGTCGCTAACGAATTAATTCTAAATTAACTCGTTTGCCCGAATTAAAATCTGATTTTAATTCCGCGTCGAAATCTAATTTCGTCTAATATATCGAATATATTAATACATCGATTAATTCTGAATTAATCGTTCTCTCTCTTTAGATGACATTTTATCCCGGATAAAACATCTCCGTTATTAATCCTAGATTAATTTTCTCTCTCTTCTGTATAATCCCAGATTATTCAAGAGTGCGAGTTGTGCGTCATCGGTGGATTATCGGGAAGCGACCCATGAGATCCCCGGATAATCTGGCAGTAAATACGGTCGTCGGAGTATCCGAATCACGTACGTACCAAGTACTACGTTCTACCGATTTACGAGACAAGGTCGACTCCTAGCAAAGCACCAAGTCTACCTAATTCTCCGGACATATCCATTTAAGAATATTAAGATCTGTATCAAGCGTAGTATACTAATGTATTGTGCATATCGGCCCAGTATCGGATAGTCACGTGCTAGGGCTGGGGCTGGATAAGTGTCTGCCCCGTCCGAAACACATATCGGATGTCTGGTAACTAGTCTCTATAATCGGATATTCATGACCTGGTCATAATATCACGATTGGATGCGCATCACTTTAAGAGCACTAATACCGTATCCTGCGTGACATCATCTCCATTATGACTGGAGTGACACTTCCGTCTTGACATCACATCCAATACACTACGATTCTCAATATACCCGGCATTGGCGTACACAGAACCAGTTACAGTCCTAGACGACCTCAACTAAAGTATATCGATTGTCGTAAGCATTAGCGATGTAAGTCTCAGGTTAAGACTATACACACCTACCTTGATTTCGGCCTCCCATAGACACATCGTCATAATACCAATGGGATTCCGAGGGGTCTATCCAGAGCGAAGCTGTTTCCCGTACCATCGGTGAAACACGACCTCCTATCGCACTTGCATAAGTATCCAATACTTATATATATGAGAACTATGTCGGTGTGCCCTCACAACGCGCACAAGTGCAATACTAGCCTATTCCGCATTATCGATGTCCAGTCTCGATAATACTACGGCTAGGGATATTTAATGATTAATCCTTCGTGGACTGATACTGTCTCATATCATCTCAATCCAGGAACTAATCATAGGGACCTCTCTTCATTTATATATCTTTGGTGATCTAATCACAAATGATGAGAGTGCAATTTCCTTATTACATAGTTAATTTGCTACAACACACAATGATCTGTGCAAATAGTGACGCTATGGGTCATATTATCCAACACTAACACTCGCTCATTGGTAGCTTCATTCTTATCGATTATAAGTGGTTTCTTTTTCTTATCATACCATACATCATAATAATGGCATATTGAGATAGCCATCTAAGCAAACGGTCATTTATCGACAAATAATTTCGTCAACTAGTCACTTTTCCAAATATTTAGGTTCTTACTGCTAAAAACCTATTATTATGTGCTTACGAGTCTAACCTAGATCACCTACTCAAGGCATCAGATAAAAATCAATTAGGACTTATCATTTCTAAATTTCATTTAAAGCAAACAAATTCATCATTAGACTTATGCTTTACTATCAAGGATATTAAACAAAAATATTTTTTTTTTAAATTAACAGGAACTAGCACTACATGCACACACCCCTAAACTTAAAATTACATTGTCCTCAATGTAAGATAAATATAGAGAAACAAGAGTGAGGAACAATATTACCGTGTATGGAGTTGATCAGGCTCCTGCTGGTCAGAATTTGGTTACGCGGGCTTTGTATGTCTCATGCTACCTGTATAAATAACATGCAAACTAATAAATAAAAAATAGCACACAATAAAAATAAAAATTGAAAATAAATAAAATAATAATAAAATAAATGCAAGGGTTGCCTCCCCGCTAGCGCTAAGTTAAAGTCTTCAGCCAGACGCAACCACCCAAATGTGTTGGATAATATGACCCATAGCGTCACTATTTGTACAGATCATAGTGTTGTTGTACAAATTAACTATGTGACAAGGAAATTGCACTCTCATCATTTGTGATTAGATCACCATAGATGTATAAATGAAGAAAGGTCCATATGATTAGTTCCTGGATTGAGAATGATATGAGACAGTATCAGTCCGCGAAGGATTAATCATTGAATATCCCTAGTCGTAGTATTGTCGAGACTGGACATCGATAATGCGGAATAGACTAGTATTACACTTGTGCGCGTTGTGAGGCCACAACGGCATAGTTCTCATATATTTAAGTATAGGATACTTATGCAAGTGCGATAGGAGGTTGTGTTTCACCGATGGTACAGGAAACAGCTTCGCTCTGGATAGACCCCCTCGGAATCCCATTGGTAGTATGACTATGTGTCTATGGGAGTCCGACATCAGGGTAGGTGTATTTGTCTTAACTTGAGACTTACACCGCTAATGCTTACGACAATCAATATACTTTAGTTGAGGTCATCCAGGGCTGTAATAGGTTCTGTGTACGCCAATGCTGGGTATATTGAGAATCGTAGAGTATTGGGTGTGATGTCAAGACGGAAGTATCACTCCAGTCATAGTGGAGATGATGTCACGTAGGATACGGTATTAGTGCTCTTAAGTGCTGGCCGGCCATCGAGATATTATGACAAGGTCATGTATATCCGATTATAGAGACTAGTTACCAGACATCCGACATGTGCTTCGTACGGGGCAGACACATTTCCAGCCCCAGGCCTAGCACGTGACTATCCGATACTGGGCCGATATACACAATACTTAGTAGACTACGCCTGATATAGATCTTAGATATTCTTATAAGAATATGTCCGGAGAATTGGAAGAACTTGGTGCTTTGCTAGGAGTCGACCTTGTCTCATAAATCGGTAGAACGTAGTACTTGGTACGTACGTGATTCGGATACTCCGACGACCGTATTTATTGCCAACTTATCCGGGGATCTCATGGGTCGCTTCCCAATAATCCACTGATGACGTATGACTCCACTCTTTTATTAATCTGGGATTATATTGAAGAAAGAGGGAATTAATCCGGATTAATTACGGAGATATTTTATCTAGGATAAAATATCGTCTAGAGAGAGATAATGATTAATTTGGAATTAATCGGTAAATTAATATATTCGATCTATTAAATGAAATTAGATTTCGACGCGGAATTAAAATTAGATTTTAATTCGGGCGAATGAATTAATTTAGAATTAATTCGTTAGCGACGTGAATAGTGAATTCGCTAGGCATAATCATTTAATTACGACGCGATGAAAATTTGCTAATTAGGAATTAGCGGACCCGAGCCCGAGTGTGATTGCGAGCGCATTCGTATTTCGAATTCGAGTGCGGCAACGCAAGTCACATCAAGCGTCAAATCATTCGTCACATCAAGCGTCAAATCAAACGTCACTTTGAGTGATGTGATTGATTTGATTGATTGATGTGATTGATTGAATGATTGAAAGACTTACATCACTTTATTAAAGTGACAATGAATAGTTGATGTAAGTTGGTGAAAAATAGTGTTTTGGAGGGAAAAGCATTTACTTTTGATTTTTATTTAATCAATTAGTAATTGTTTTTAGTATTTTTTCTTTGAAAATATATAAAGGCATTTTTGGAAAATGCGTTACCAATTATTACACAAACATCTTCTCTCTCATTTTCTCTCTTCTAACTCACGCCCAAAATGGGCAGTAACTCACTGGTTTTTAAAGCCAAAATGGCGTGAGCAATGGGAAGCAAAGAGTGAGTTTTTGTGGCAAAAACTCAAGTGCTAGCACACTTATGAACATGCGAAGGTGGTAGGGAGGTTCACCCATGAGTCGAGATCCGTTTGACGCAATCTTGGAGCTCATTTTCTCAGCTCAAATCTGAAATTTTGGAGCAGTGGGCTGCTCACTGCCTTGGCGAAATTGAAGGGGAAAATAATTTTATTGCCTCTCAAATCGTCTCAACCGATCGATGTGAGTATTCCGCTACCTCATTTGATGTATTCACACATGTATTTCATGTCTTGTTTGATCTTGGGACCTTATAATAAACCTAACAATGGCATCAAGAGCTATTGGTTTAAGCATGAAAATGTAGGGCTTAAAATTTGGGTACTTTGTATTTGAGCATGATTTTATAAAATTGGATGTTAAAGCATGCTTAATATATGTTATATTGAAGATTGATTTGATCAATTTTAACAAAATGTGATTGGATCAATTTTGCCCAAATTGGAATCCTTGGCCGAATGGTATATGAATTTTGGATTCTTGGAATTTTTGTTTTTTGATTCATTTGATGAGTTGGAATCATTAAGGATAATGTTAATTTGAAACTAATTGGATTGGATTTTGAATTGAACATAAATCCCCAAAATTTTCACCTTGGCCGAATGGGATAATGCCTTTGAATGTCTTGGTATTTTGATTTTAGGACATTGGATGTATTGGAAATCATTCGGGAAGTTAATTAGATGTCGATTGTGGAATTAATTGGATTAAATTCAAATCGGACAAAAATTACTCCCTTGGCCGAGACTTAGAAGCATGTAAAATGGGTTTGATTTTCATTTGTGTGTTGGACATGTGATAATGATAATGAGCATGATTAATTGGACTAATTTGGTGTTTTGGAAGTATTGATTTAGTTGATAATCATGTAATGCACTTTAGGTAAATTAATTGCGGAATTGGATTCATGTAATTTAGTTATTTAGGCCTTAAATTGGATTTGGCTTCTAATGATGTAATTGGGCTTATTGGGCTTGATTTTATCAAGTTGGGTTTAGGCCAAATGGATTGGATCCAATTGGGCCCAAAACCACTACCATAAAGCCCAAATGTGACTTAATAAACCTTTAAAGTTTAATTGGGCCTAATGGGCCTAAATTGATTTCTGGGCTTATGGGGTTACTCCTTGATTGGGCTTTGGTTGCCGAAGCCCACGCCTTAAAGAAATTAATTAAAAGCCCATTGGACTTGAATTAAACTAACGTTTGACGTTAATCGGGCTTTGAGACCCGAAGCGATTAAATTTGGAATTTAAGTCGAAAAGGTTTATTAAATAAAGTGTAATATTTAATTTAGAATTGAATAGTGAATTAGTATTAAATACATGTTAAATTGGATTTAATGATGTAGTTTAAATTAATTCATGAATTCGTACTTTGAGTACTTATTCGCAAAAACGAGTTTGACTCGAGCAAAATCAAATCGTTGTTTGAACATTGGATGATCACATAATTATCAGATTAATTAATTTGATTAGATTGATTGATAGCATGCTTTTGTGTGAATACGTGGTTGTGATGAATGAATAATGCATATCGGATGGATATTAGTCGGGTGGGGCAATTTTGGAAATTGTTGTAATAAATTCGATTTATTAAATTGGACCTGCGTGTCCAGCCTTATCACCTCTATTCTTTGTATTCTCTTCTCACCTATCCCCTCAATGTAAATGAGGTTTCTTTAGAAGTGTAGTGTAACGGGTAGAAGTAATACAAGTGCTAGCTTGAGTGAGAAAAGGAGAGATTTGATCTAGGATCAATGTGTTAAGTATCCATCCGCATATCATTATTATTTTATTTCATATGCGCTTTATTATGTATTTAGAATGCATGTTTAAGGTGTATGATGATGAGACCTTAACAAAGATAATTAAATTGGTAGCCAATTTGCACGCGAAAAGCCCTCATCAAATATCATGCGTCTTTTCCTTCCATTGAGTGATTCTTACTCAAGATCCTAGATTGGCATGGGTTGTTGGCCAAAGTCAAGCCCTTGTCCGTCGAAGATGTGTTTGAATCACGAGGCTTTGTTCCATATTGGTGTCTTGTCCAAGTTGTGGTTTGTTGGCCAAAGTCAAGACCATTTCTTGTCCAACGACATTGATTACGAAGCTTCCATGGTCAATGGGTCCACGCTTGACTGGGATCACTAGGTTTGTTGTGCCAAAGCCAAGGCCTAGTTGATTCAGAGGAAAAGGTTAGGGTATATCTTATATATAGGCATATATAAGATATATATATTTCGGACTTGGATGTCCACCTACTGGATCTAGGAATTGGATTGGATCCAATTGATCTTAGAGATCTACCTAGTTAATTATCATACAATTTGTTGGCCAAGGTCAAGATTGTGTGATATTTAACGGGATCTTAGCCCACTAGGAAACACGGTTTCCCGAGTACTCGACAGAGGGTTAGAGGCTCGCCGAAAAATAGTGGGAGGCAAGAATTGAATTTGCAATATTCGTTCAATTACTCGCCATACGCGCTCATTCAAATTATTTCGTCGTAATATTAAATGTTAGTTGGACTAATATTTAAATTGTTGTTTTAATAAACAGTTGGACTGTATTATAGTTGATTATATATAATTGGATTATATTAATCAATATATTTGAATTAATTAATTTCAGTTTACAGTTGATTTTTAATTGGATTATAGTAATCAATGTAATTGAGGTTAATTAATTTGGATTATATTTGATTATATAGTTGGACTATTATAATCATTATAATATATAGTACCACTAATCGTTGATTAAATAGTTGAACTATTGTAATCAAGATAAAATTGAAAAATTGAATATATAAAATATAATCTTGGATTAAATATTTTAAATGATTTAATTTTCAAAATGGGAATAAATAATAGGTTACTTTATTTGATAAAATAACTTATTGAACCTAAGCCCAAAATTAAGCAAAATAAGTGGAGCATAAAATCTTTGGAAGATTTATGTGATGATGACTTTAGTGCTTAATTTAATATACTTGTCTATAAATCTATCTTTAGATTTAAAAAGTATTAAAATTGCAATTTATAATTCTTGGAGAATTAATTGACTATTCTAGAGGAGATAAAGTCAAAATTTGCAATTGGGCATGTAGCACGAGGTGCACATCGTTTCGATATTCTAAAAACCCAAGGCTTGGCCTAAGGTTCCTGAAATATTGAAAATGATAATTGACATATCCCAAAGTGACTACCATTTGGATATGGCAGACACAAAGGAATTAAAGAAAGGGCAAGGCTCTTACTTTAAAAATGATTGTCAAAGTTATGTTCACTACTAGTATTGAAATTAGATTTTAAATACTTAGTGTGGTACATAAAATATATGTATTGATGTTCAGAATCTGCTTTGAGCAGGATACTGACTTCAAGCTGAGATTGCTCTGCGAATCGGAAACGGGACGAAAGTCGCTGTTTCGACCGTAGATACCTAAGTTTAAGAACTACCCTTCGGGTGTGTACTTAAATTAGGAACTGTTATAATGTAACTAGTTTGACTAGAGACATTATCTCTATATCAATGTTTAATCCATTGTGGATAAACCTTTATATTCTAGAACACTAAGTGTTTCATTATATAAATATGATACTAAGATAAACACATTAGATGTGAATAACAGAATTTATATTTTGAATATAATTAAAATCTCAAAACATATAAAATGACAAATAAATAGCTCAAATTGATTTGATCAAGTAGAGACTTTTTGTGGCATTGTTGTCTAGGACAGAATTAAACAAGACTCGTATATCCGCACTTTTGAAGAGTGGGTACTAGGACTGATTTGACTATTCAAATAAAGTCTACGAATCTAGTTTGTTAGGTAAAGTACCTAAAACACTGTTTACTTGGTAATAGTGTAAGTGCCACCGATCTGTTAGCCCTATTCATGGTGAATTTAGTGGGCCCATATCTAGCTAGGCTAGATGTGAACATGAATATTTCGTGACCTTAACGGATGTGGCATCACGTTATGGTTATGTGTTTCTTTTGAAGAACACAGATCGGAAACTGTTAGAGTTTCGACACGAAGTAAATAAACAGATCGACTATAGTATTATGCCGTCACGGTAAGACCGTAATGGAAAATACTTAAGCAGTAAGTTTCAAATATACATGAAAGAGTACAGTATTCTTTCAGATGAGAACTCCTCCCGAGACACGTCAGTTTGACGGTGTGTCCAAACTAAAAAACGAATTTTGTTGGACATGATAAGGTTATCACGAGTCGCTCTGAGCTACCATTTCCTTCAACGGATATGTATTACAGTGCAAAACTTATTTAGAATAAGGTTCCATATAAATCTGTTTGACAGATATCATATAGGATATGAACAGGAAAGAAACAGGGTTTCTCATTCCTAATAATTTGGGTATGCCGGGCATAACGTTTGGATGATACCAAACTAAGGACCCAAATTGGATAAGTGTCATATATAGGTTATCCTAAGGGTAACCATAAGTATAGTACTTATAAATCTCACATGAGAACAATATGATTGTTGCTCACCATGCGGTTTTCCTGAGAGGAATACCGATATGCAGTGGTCAGTGGGAGGATAGTGATACTCGATGGAAATCGGAGTAATACTATTAAGGCACGAAGTCCTTAAAGGAACACAAACAGTTCATCAATGATGAATCTGTACCATTAATCTTCGAATACACAAGAACCTCGTAGATCGGAGAGAATCAGAAAACAACCTGGGGTATGGGTTTCTGATCTCACCTCATAAAGATATTAATCTTGTGGAGGTATACCAACCGACTACGTTTTGAGGAGTGATACAAGGTATCGACTCCCTATTATGGCAAAGTGCCATGAGTCCGAAATGGATTCCATGTATAACAACTATGTTTGGATACTAGTTGTTGTACCGCAAGGCATTGTGCCTATTGGTACATTAAACGTCTTCAAGGAAGACATACATGGATGTCAACATACCAACGTACAAAGCTAGGCTTGTGACGGAAAGGTATCGTTATCAACATTGTGTTAATAACGGTTCAACCTTTTACCTGTTGCCATGATAAATCCATTTTGAAGATGCTTATTGATAACTGCATATTTCATTTATGAAATGTGTCAGTTATAGATCAGAATCGCTTTCCTGAAGAGGAAACCGTTTGGAGGATGCTTACAACATCCTGACGATTTTGTATAACCGACAAACAAGGTTTGCGGGTTATTCGATCCATGTTTGGATTGGAGCAAGCATAAGGTTCTTGGAACTGACGTTTTGAAATAACTCAAAACGAAATAATTCTCGTGTATATAAAGAGGTTAGTGGGAGCGCACTGACAATGAGTGTCATGTATATATAATAATGAACATATATGTCATTTCTTGGAAATGAAATTCCCATAAAGCAATTGGTGAAAGCTTGGCTTTCATAAAAATTCTCCGTAGAATTCTGGGGAGTAACAACCTTTATTCAAGGAATAAAGATCTACTGGGATAGATTTGGAGTTGTTAACACTCTCTGGGAAATTGTACATTTAAAATGTACTTGATATGGTGTCTCATACGCTTTGAGCATATGGAGTCACAATCAGGTCAATCCAAGTAATAGTTACTGGATTGAAGTTAAAGACATCTATTAGTATCTCAGAGAACTAAAGATGTTGTCTTAAACTATGGAGAACGAGAACTTGAAGTGACTGGGATCACTGCTGCAAGTTTCCAAACAGTTAAATATTGTGGTACTATAAAGTTTGAATAACGGGACAGTGAGCTGGAAATCTTCCATGCAAGATACTGTTACCGAATAAACAACAAATGCGGATTATTGCTGTAGCTGAGGCAGCAATAGAAGCCATTTGGGTCAATAATAAATCTAATAAGATTAGATATGGTTCTGTTAACGGCTGAGCTGGGCGTCAGCACAGGCTAAAGAATTAATGGTCTCATCGACGACCCAGATATATACTTCTATATTCATCTGATTCGTTCAGATCATACATCATGGCGATGTGATGATCGTATAAATCGCGTCAGACGATAATCATGTAAATCCGCTGACAAAAACCTTTTCTCAGCAATTTGAGCAAACCGTACATAGTTCGGGTGTACGACACTTGAGTGACTGGCTATGTGCCAAGTGGGAGATTGTTGGATAATATGACCCATAGCGTCACTATTTGTACAGATCATAGTGTTGTTGTACAAATTAACTATGTGACAAGGAAATTGCACTCTCATCATTTGTGATTAGATCACCATAGATGTATAAATGAAGAGAGGTCCATATGATTAGTTCCTGAATTGAGAATGATATGAGACAGATCAGTCCGCGAAGGATTAATCATTGAATATCCCTAGTCGTAGTATTGTCGAGACTGGACATCGATAATGCGGAATAGACTAGTTTTGCACTTGTGCGCGTTGTGAGGCCACAACGGCATAGTTCTCATATATTTAAGTATAGGATACTTATGCAAGTGCGATAGGAGGTTGTGTTTCACCGATGGTACAGGAAACAGTTTTGCTCTGGATAGACCCCCTCGGAATCCCATTGGTAGTATGACTATGTGTCTATGGGAGTCCGACATCAGGGTAGGTGTATTTGGTCTTAACTTGAGACTTACACCGCTAATGCTTACGACAATCAATATACTTTAGTTGAGGTCGTCTAGGGCTGTAACAGGTTCTGTGTACGCCAATGCTGGGTATATTGAGAATCCTAGAGTATTGGGTGTGATGTCAAGACGGAAGTATCACTCCAGTCATAGTGGAGATGATGTCACGTATGATACGGTATTAGTGCTCTTAAGTGCTGGCCGGCCATCGAGATATTATGACAAGGTCATTTATATCCGATTATAGAGACTAGTTACCAGACATCCGACATGTGCTTCGTACGGGGCAGACACATTTCCAGCCCCAGGCCTAGCACGTGACTATCCGATACTGGGCCGATATACACAATACTTAGTAGACTACGTCTGATATAGATCTTAGATATTCTTATAAGAATATGTCCGGAGAATTGGAAGACTTGGTGCTTTGCTAGCAGTCGACCTTGTCTCATAAATCGGTAGAACGTAGTACTTGGTACGTACGTGATTCGGATACTCCGACGACCGTATTTATTGCCAACTTATCCGGGGATCTCATGGGTCGCTTCCCAATAATCCACCGATGACGTATGACTCACACTCTTTTATTAATCTGGGATTATATTGAAGAAAGAAGGAATTAATCTAGGATTAATTACGGAGATATTTTATCTAGGATAAAATATCGTCTAGAGAGAGATAATGATTAATTTGGAATTAATCGGTAAATTAATATATTCGATATATTAAATGAAATTAGATTTCGACGCGGAATTAAAATTAGATTTTAATTCGGGCGAATGAATTAATTTAGAATTAATTCGTTAGCGACGTGAATAGTGAATTCGCTAGGCGTAATCATTTAATTACGACGCGACGAAAATTCGCTAATTAGGAATTAGCGGACCCGAGCCCGAGAGTGATTACGAGCGCATTCGTATTTCGAATTCGAGTGCGGCAACGCAAGTCACATCAAGCGTCAAATCATTCGTCACATCAAGCGTCAAATCAAACGTCACTTTGAGTTATGTGATTGATTTGATTGATTGATGTGATTGATTGAATGATTGAAAGACTTACATCACTTTATTAAAGTGACAATGAATAGTTGATGTAAGTTGGTGTAATAGTGTTTGGAGGGAAAAGCATTTACTTTTGATTTTTATTTAATCAATTAGTAATTGTTTTTAGTATTTTTTCTTTGAAAATATATAAAGTCATTTTTGGAAAATGCTTTACCAATTATTACACAACATTCTTCTCTCTCTTTTTCTCTCTTCTAACTCACGCCCAAAATGGGCAGTAAACTCACTGGTTTTTAAAGCCAAAATGGCGTGAGCAATGGGAAGCAAAGAGTGAGTTTTTGTGGCAAAAACTCAAGTGCTAGCACACTTATGGAACATGCGAAGGTGGTAGGGAGGTTCACCCATGAGTCGAGATCCGTTTGACGCAATCTTGGAGCTCATTTTCTCAGCTCAAATCTGAAATTTTGGAGCAGTGGGCTGCTCACTGCCTTGGCCGAAATTGAAGGGGAAAATAATTTTATTGCCTCTCAAATCGTCTCAACCGATCGATGTGAGTATTCTGCTACCTCATTTGATGTATTCACACATGTATTTCATGTCTTGTTTGATCTTGGGACCTTAGAATAAACCTAACAAAATGGTGGTCATGGTAGCTTCTTCTTTTATATCCACTGGCTGCGTTGACATGAAAATGATAGCTTGGCGGCTATGGTAGTTTATCTAAGTACCTCTTACTGCTACTTGGTCATGGAGGAAGTAATCTACCCAATTTGTGTTTCTAAGGATTTCATTGTGGTCCCGATATTTTCCAAGTATGTCTCAATATTGTTCAGCCTTGATTCATTCTTCTCAAACCTCGCTGAAGTATTGGCAATAAAAGTGCTCATGAAATCTTCTAAAGAAGATTTCTGCTCAGCTCTTTGATAGTCAAAGCCCGATGAAAGTTGCAAGGCATTCGCTGTATTAGCATATGACAGGTTTGGATGATAACGATTAGGCACATGATACTTCTATAGTTGTTGAAGTTCCGATTGTACAATATTGGACTTGCTCAAAGTTAGGGTCTCCTCCCAGTAACAACATATTTGTAGCCGCCGCTAATTCAATAGATGGTTCTACTCGTGGATTTTTTAGTGCTGCTACTTGAGTCGAGAGGATTGAAATTTTAGCTGTAAGTGCCATAAGAGGGTCTACTTCATATATTCCAGCCACTTTGTGTTGGGATTTATGTCTTAAAGCTTCATGTATTGTAAAACAGAATTGATCATTGTAAAAATAATAAATGCATTATTCATTTTATCAAAGTTGTTTGATTTATATCACATATTGTCTAATTGTCTTGTTTACGTTGATTACTATTGTACCTTCAGACTTAGTGTAAGTTTGATGTACAATAGGATTTAAGTCTGAAGTTAGTAATCTAAATAGTCCATAGAGAGCAAACAAATAGGTTACTTTGTTTGTGGTTTATCTATAGTTGCGGTCCATTCTATACTTGAATGACGACCTTGATCTGTGATCGTTCATGTAGTGACAAGGGAATAAAGGCACCATGTATGATGAGATCATATTAGACTGGACTCAGATCAATACAAATTTATTTTAATATTCGTTAACCGAAGAAATTCATTTTATCTAATAGATGGTCAAATATGGATTCAATCTTAATCCTGAGTGTACTACGAACTCCTGTATGACAGGCTATGTCCTTTGATTTACTATGGTGAGGTTGGTGTTGCATTCTGATGAGTGGTAAATCTATCACTATTTCCCACTCATTTAACCTAATATTTTGTATAGTTTCTTGAGTTTTGTGAATATTTTGATGTGTTTTGTGTTATTTTGTAGATAAATAAAGTTTCAGGACATTCTGCAGGTAATTTGGAGCAAAACAGTGAAAATTGGACGAAAAGGGCAAAATGGTCATTTCGCGCATCGCGACGCGCAAGACCTTGGCGTCGCGACGCCTAACATGCGCCGAACAGTGCTAACGTGCGCCGAGTCCACGTGTCAGAATCTGAGAAAATTTTGACTTTGCTAACGTGCGCCGTGCCACGTGTCACAATCACAGCCGATCTGCTAACATGCGTCGTGCCACGTGTCATCATCATATGGTGCCAACAGTTGCCATCGCCACGTGTCGCCATGTGTCACTCCACCTGTCAGCCACGTCATTGTCCACATCACCGGTTGACCGAGTCAAACTGCCACGTCATCATCAACCAATCACAGCGTGCCACGTGTCATAATTCTATGGTACCGACAGTCACTTTACCACATGTCACCATGTCAGCATCAATTATTGACCAACTTATCCGTATCTGACATGTGGCGGATAAGAATCTGAGCCGACCAATCAGAAGCCGCCACGTGTCACAATAATTGAGCTCCAACCACCTTGCCACGTGTCACCTTATCACCTTATCCAGAATCGCCACATGTCATCACCTCAGCATGCCATGACCAAAAAAAGCTAGCGTCACGAGGCCCAGAGCCTACCGAGGCCTATAAATTCAGCTCGATGTTTCAGTTTCAAATGTACCTTCCTCTCTGAATTCTCTGATGTAAATATGGAGTTTTCTATCTAGTTTCTTTTAGTTTTTAGTTTTGTAAATAATTTTAATTATGATTTGTAATAATAGTAATTTACTTTCTTACTTTTTACAGTTTTTACTATTCACCATGAGGAGGTAACTTCCCCAACTAGGGTGAAAGGTAATTCTTTTACTGTTACTATTTAGATTAATCTCCCTTAAATATAATATATTCATTATTTAAAATATTGACTTAAAAAGGATACCGCCAGATTGGTCGGTTGGTGATTAAATTTTCTTACCGCCTATATGGCAGGTTTATTTTGGTTCCGCCTTTATGGCTGGTTGGACTTAATTTGACTTAATCAAGTTACCGCCTATATGGCTAGTTGGAAAAATAATCACAAGTTAATATATTATATTAAATGAGATATCTAAATAGTAAATAGTAAAAGTTGATCCTTTTACCTTAGCATTTTATTTTATTGTAATTTACTTTTCAGCTTTTTTACTTTATGTCTTTTACTTTTAAGTTTTTACTAGCCCTAGTTATGTGTTAGTCATCTGGGTTGTGATGAATTCTAATATCACTGGTTTATAAGGGGTTATTTTATAGTTTGGGTAATTTAAAGGTTTATTTATTAAGTCTTAAGCTTAATGCTTCTTGTTGTCTGATCACCAATAAGATTGATCTGGTAAATCTAAAATGAACTAGACATATGGATTTTAGGTTTCAGCCTTAGACTTAATAGCCCACGATCTTCCTTGAGGATAGATAACCCTTTAATAGATTTCCTTACAGGATAGACATATACCTGTCGGGCGGGGGTAATTGGAACTCAAACTTAATGAATCCAGATAATTTGTTGACATAGACATATGGTTCAATTGGGTTAAACTGGGTACTTGCGTCTGACCATCGACAGAGGCTTTCACATAATTTCGTGTTCCAGGTTAGTAAACCGATTTATTACACAAACATAAAATAATCACTTCATCTTTTAAAAGATATTAGAAGGATTCACAACCCTAGATCTTTGTGTCTTTTGTTATTTTCCTTAGTATTTTCTTTTGTCTTTTTATTTATTTAGCAAATATACAATCAACCAAATCAATCAAGCAATCATTCTCTTCACCCTCAATTAGATATTTGTAAATAAATAGATTCAATAATTAATAACAACAATAGGAATTAAGTCCTCGTGGGATCGATATTTTGATATTACTTGAACGATATGTGCGCTTGCGTTATACGTGTGTGTTTACGCCGGTCACATTCCTGTCCAATAACTACGTATTTTTGGAATATGGTTTGGTGTGTAGCTGGGAACATTTTACATAGATATGGAATTCACTTCTTCTTACGAGAAGCAGAAGAATATCTTTTTTTAAGATTTGATTCGAGACTTGAACAATATGAGCGTTCAACGTTTCTATTACGAATACAAATTTTTATATTCATAATTATTATGAATTAATTATTCATTATAGAATCAATGGTACTTAAGAGACAAAATATTTAGATGGGTTTAATGGACTTATGACCCAGCTCTATTTATGAGATATTCGTGAAGGGCTATATCCATATAAAATGACTATATCGATGGACACCGAAGTTGTTCGGTTTATTTTATCCATCTACAATAACGGGAGTTCAACTTCGAGTTTATAGTGGAATAACGCGGAGTTAATAATTCGTAATATTTGATTAGAGAGTTTAATTAATATTTTGGAATTATTGGAGCTCGGAACCGTAGGTCCATTTGGTCCCTGTGCTAGCTCGATTAACTGTAGCAAACCTAATATAATTAGATTGTCTAATAATATGCTCACATTATATTTATATGTTATTAATAAGATTATTAATATTTATTGTCACAAATGAAAACTATGTTAAATTAGTTTAACTTAATGCTTTCTAGAATTCTTTAATTATGAGATAATCAAGTTAGTAATAATTATGAGATAAGTACTACAACATAATTGAAGGTAATTTAATCATTATTGAGATAGTGATTTTTATTTACCTTAGAGACAAAGCCATATGGCTTGCCATGCTCTCCAATTTATTATGTCTATTAGCTGGCTTGTATACACCTAATAGTTTTATTATTAGCTAATCCATTTGTATGATTTGGTATGGCCTCCACATTTATGTGTTTTCCATTGAAAGAAAACATTAGATGCTTAATGACAAAGTCTTTATCTTTAACTTATCATTTCTTATGATTTGGTATTGCATTCACATTTTTGTGTTGGCCATTGCAAGAAAGCATTAGATGCTTAATGACAAGGTTAGTTGGCTTGTGTAAGAGAATATAATCTCTACCATTTCTCTCACTTCTTAAGGTTAACATTTTGCATTCATTCACACAAGTGTTGTGAAAAAGAATTTGAGAGAAAATAGATAGAGTTCAAACATTCACAAGTGTTGTGAGAGTGTTTGAAATTCCAAAATCCAAACACCATTGTGACATCTTAATCCTCTAAATAGTTTAGAGTTTTGATCTTTCTGAGTGAAGCCCACACTTTGGTTTATTGGTTTCGAGTCATAGTTCGGAAGATCTAGTGGTTGATCCAAGCGTTGGACACCAAATGATTGATCTCAGCTACTACAACAAAGGCAGAAGGTAAAGAAAATTTTAAAGATCCATACCGGAGCTAGTGCCACCATCCGCAATTTCTACTGCACAAAGGAAAAGCCATTTCCTACAATTGGCATCAGAAGCTTAAGGTTGAAAAGTGTTTTTAACCCTTCTCCTTTAAAGTTTCAAGTTTTAATAATTTATATGGGATATAGATTATTAGAATGCATGTTCTGATGAGTAGGCACAATTAGATTCATGAGATGAATGGATTTTAATGTTCAAGTGATGAATGTTTACTTTGATTCATGTGATGAATGTATTGCGTTGATCGTTAATTTTTCCGGCTCTTATTTTTAGTATTGGGAATGTAAGACCTTAAGGTCATATTTTTTCAAGTGTTGTAAGTTCATTTCCTTTGTAATAAGTCCACTTTGTAACTCAATTTGTAACTTGGAGGATCCTATGGCGTGAATGACTCATTACGAACCTATTCCGCGGAGAACTCAACAACATACCATGGAGCAAGATTTGAAGTCCAATGGATGCCTTGGATTTATTGTACTAATTAGATTAGTATAGAAAAATAAGAGTCCGGTTAACAAAATTTATGGATGTATGTAAAACTATATTCCGTTATGAGTCCGTAGAAAAAAAATGGGGACCAAAATGGAGTCCGGAAGCTCCGGAACGGAGTAAACGAAGTTCTCGTGTTCAGACAGGCATTCGAACGCAACACGAACAAAACTCCACTGCCTGAAAATGTTCGAACGCCCGTCAAACACCACACAAATGTTTTCAGGCCCAGCCTAGAAATATGAATGTTTTTTAAATAGTTTAATAACTTGTCATATAGTCTAGGTTGCCTACACTTGCATTTTCATATGTCATAACATGTAGACATGCATGATATTCAAGTCATAAAATATGATTTTATGTAAATTTAAAAGTTAAATAAGAATATAAGATGCATGTAAATGGATTAATAAGATTAATTGGTTTAAAGGTTTAAAAATTGCGAATTCAAGTTTTAGAAACAAATGGACCTTATGAGTACATTATTTTCTTTGGTATATCAGATGGAAACCCGGACGTAAATTCCATAGCCGATTCTGAAAGGACGGTAATATGGTATGCACTCAGGATACAATACCACGTACCTTTGGAATAAATAATGTGCTTTTATCGATTAAATGGTTTAATGACATTTGGTCCATTCATTGAATTCTAATTTCAAAACCTAATAGTGGACTAATAATTTAAGAGTTAAAATTGATTAGGTCACTATAACAACTTGATTAAATTAGTTTAATTAAGTTAATGGTTAGTAGAGAGTAATCGAAATTAGTGTATAAAAGTTTAATTATTAAAATTGGTTAGATCACTAATAATCCACTAGTATTAACTAAGTTGTGTTTTAGCCGAGCATAATCTAAATTCATTAGAGACTAGTGAGATAGAAACCTTACACTTCAAAATAGTGAGTGGGAGAGGGGTATACAACAATATATCCCATGATCTCCATTGTTATCCAGAAATGTGAGATTCAATAGGCGCCTCGAGACGGCTTTGCTTTCGTCCCCCTACGGATGGTGTCCTTTTTGGGTCAATATCAGGTTTGGATTCCGAAAGGATAGGGACTCTAGATGTATTTGGTGATTTGACCTACCCTACGGCGGCACTTCACTAGTTAAGTCCAAGGGTTCCGAAATAATGGGTCACACTCACAAAGGAATGATTAAGTTGTTAATTAGAGCTTCCTTGATCAAAATGACGGTAGTTGATTGATATAGGAATAAGAGTTATTTCAGATTTATTAGTCAATTGAGAATGTCTTAATCTATCATGTGAATACTTGATCTACCCTATGGCAGCACTTATTTATGGGATGATAGATAACCATGGCATAGTAATTCTTTTAGGTTTCTAATTCATTACACATTGATCATGCATCATGTTTAATTTTATGCCATAGTATTTGACAATTTTCATATGCGACGAATGATTGATTGAATGCGTGTTTATTTTTTTTAGCCATGACATCTGCAATAATCTCAATTCTCAAACAACTAGAAAATTTAACCGGGGATAATTATGTTAAATGGAAAAGTGACATGAATGTTATTTTGGTCTGCGAAGACCTTAAATTTGTCCTAATTGAGGAATGTCCTCCTGAGCCAGCACCAAATGTTGGTAGAGCTGCACGTAAAGCCTATAATAATTGGATTAAAGCTGATGAGAAAGCCCATAGCTATTTGATAGCATCCATGTCTGAGGTTATAGCTGCACATCACGAGCATTTGGCGACAACATCAATGATTATGCAGTCATTACAAAACATTTTTGGGCAACCTTCAGATCGACAACAACATGAGGCAATAGTCTCTGTATTGACATTTAGAATGAAGGAAGGCACATCAGTCCGAGACCATGTGTTAAGGATGATGTCTCATCTTAATATGGCTGAAACCCATGATGCACGTATTAATGTGTAAAGTCAGGTGACAATGATCATGGAAACCCTTCCAAAGAGTTTCCTACAGTTTAAAAGCAAATGCCTATTGAATAAGTTGACTTTTACGTTGACTGAACTGCTAAATGAGCTCACCAATTACGAGTCTGTTATGAATGGTTCTCATAGGTCCAATATCGAGGCAAATGTTGCCGAATCTTCTAAATCTGCAAAGAAGAAGAAGAAATGGAATTGGAAGGCAAATGCAAAACCAATGAAAAAAAAGAACAACAAAGGCTCTAAAGGAACCAATGCCAAAGGAAAATGTTTCCATTGTGAACAACAAGGGCATTGGAAAAGGAATTGTCTGAAATACATTGTTGAGCTTAAAAGAGAAGAAGAATACAAGTAAATACAATTTACTTGTCATTGAGTCTCTTTTAGTGGAGGATGATAAATCCATATGAATTGTTGATTCTGGTGCCACTAACCATGTTTGTTGTTCTTTGCAGCTACTTGACTCATTGAGGGACCTTACTGAAGGTATAATTACCATGAGAGTTAGGACATAGGATGATGTTTCAGCAAAAGCAGTGGGAGTTTCAAATTTGAATTTTAATAAAAGTTATTTATGTTTGAATGGTGTGCTATATATTTCTGGTTTTCGCAGGAATTTGATTTTTGTAATAAAACTTATGGAATGTGGTTTTTCTATTTCATTTAATAATAAGTCAGTTATTATTAGTAGAAATTGATTAAATATATGCACGAGAAACTCTGAAAATAATCTATATGTATTAAGGCCGTTAATGCATGAATCACTACTTAATACTGAAATGTTTAAGATTGAATAATCTAAAACTAAATGGCAAAAGATTTCTCATGATGATACCTATTTATGGCATCTTAGACTAGGTCACATTAACCTTGACCAGATAGATAGACTAATTAAGAACGAAGTTTTAAATCAGTTAAGACTTGGTACTTTACCTGTCTGCGAATCATGTCTAGAAGGCAAAATGACTAAGAGATCTTTTACTGGAAAAGAGATAAGAGCCAAAGAAACACTTGAGCTAATACATTTGGACGTTTGCGGATCGATGAATGTAAAAGCCCGAGGTGATTATGAATACTTCGTCACTTCATTGACGATTATTCCAGATATGGGTATGTTTACCTAATACAGCACAAGTCATATACATTTGAAAAGTTCAAAGAGTATCGTGCTGAGGTTGAGAACCAGTTAGGTAAAAGCATCAAAATTCTACGATCAGATCGTGGAGAAGAATACCTTGATAGAGATTTCGAGGAATTCTTAGTTGAACATGAAATTGTTTCACAGCTCACAACACCTGGAACACCACAACAAAATGGTGTTACAGAAAGGAGAAATCAGACCCTACTAGACGTGATGAGATCAAAGTTTAGTTATAAAACTCTACCTAGTTCATTCTGGGGGGGTATACATTGCAAACTGCAATGTATATCCTGAATGTAGTTCATTCTAAGTCTGTTTCAATACTCCTTTAGAGTTGTGGAATGGTCATAAAGCTAGTTTGCGCATTTCCGTATATGGGGTTGTCCGGCACACATGCTAAAGAACAAGACTACTAAGTTCGAACCACGTTCACATGTGTGCCTATTTGTAGGCTATCCTAAGGAAACTAGGGGTGGATTCTTTTATAGTCCAGAAGATAATAAAGTATTCATATCGACAAATGCTATATTTCTTGAGGATGACTATATGAGATATTTCAAACCTCGAAGAAAGTGTTACTTGAGGAGTTACTTGCTGGTATGACCAGTACACCATTGTCAAATATTGACTAAGACATAACACCTTCTACATCTGAAATTCAGATGCAAGTTTATCAGGATACCATACCACCTAGACGTAGTGGGAGGGTTGTGAGAGAACCTGAATGCTATCTAGGAAATGGTTAAGTGCAAGTTGTTGCATCTTATGATGGTATTGATGATCCATTGACCTATCGTAGTGCAATGGAAGATACTGATAAAGAGGAATGACTCAAAGCCATGAACCTTGAGATGGAGTCTATGTACTTTAACTCAGTCTGGGAACTTGTAGACCAACCTGATGGGGTAAAACCTATAGGTTGCAAGTGGATCTACAAGGGAAAAAGAGGAATAGATGGGAAAGTACAGACTTTCAAGGCTAGGCTAGTGGCAAAGGGTTAGACCCAGAAAGAGAGAGTTGACTATGAAGAAACTTTCTCGCCAGTAGCCATGCTTAAATCCATCAGGATTCTTCTTTCCATTTCCACATATTATGACTATGAGATTTGACAAATGGACTGTTGGTGTTTGCTAAGGTCCCAAGATCATAAACAAGCATGAAACATGTGCGAATACAAATCAACGAAGTTGCGGAATACTCACATCGATCGGTTGAGCGACGCGAGAGGCAACAAAATCAACTTTCTGCCTCCATGGACTGCTCGGCAGTGAGCTGCATCCAATCCATTATTTTCGGCCATTGGAGGTTCTTCGTCAAGCTCCAAGCTTCGTCAAACGATTCTCGGCTCATGGGTGGACTTCCCTATCACCTTCGCATGTCTCTCAGAGTGCTAGGTCTTGTGATTTTTGCCACAAAAATCACCACTCTTGCTTCCCTAGCTCACGGTTTATGCCCAACAAAAACCAGTGAAGAATTTGGTCCAAGACCGTGAATGAGAGATGAAGGAGTTTTGGCTCCAAAAAGAAAAGAGAGAGATGGAAATGTGTTGTCTAATTTTGTTAATTGATTTCCAAAACATATACCAAAATTTTGCTTTAAAAAGTCAAACAATCAAAGCCTTAAATGCCAACCACAAACATCAATCAATCAATCCATCAATCAATTAAATCAAGTGACAAGTTATCATATCACTCAAAGTGACTAATGATTTGACGCTTGATGCGACTAGCGATTTGACGCTTGATTTGACTTACGTGCCGCACTAGAATTCGAAATACGAATGCGCTCACAAATAATCTCGGGCTCGAGTTCGCTAATTCCAAATTAACGAATTTTTCATTGCGTCGTAATTAAATGATTACGCCTAGCGAGATCACTATTCACATCGCTAACGAATTAATTCTAAATTAATTTATTCCCATGAATTAAAATCTAATTTTAATTCGGCTTCGAAATCCAATTTCGTTTAATATATCGAATATATTAATTAATCGATTAATTCAAAATTAACCGTTATCTCTCTTTAATTGATATTTTATCCCAGATAAAATATCTCCGCAATTAATCCCATATTAATTTTCTCTCTCATCTTATTAATCCAAGATTAATTAAAAGTGCGAGTTATACGTCATCGGTGAATCTTTGGGAAGCGACCCATGAGATCCCCGGATATGTTGGCAGTAAATTTGGTTGTCGGACTATCCGAACACGTAAGTACCTAGTACTACGTTTGTACCGATTTACAAGACAAACTTGGCTTCTAGCAAAGCGCCATGCCTACCCAATTCTCCAGAAATATCCTTACAGGAATAAAGGATCTATATCAGGCGTAGTATACATAGTATTGTGTAAGTCGATCCAGTATCGGATGATCACGTGTTAGGCCTGGGGCTGGAATTGTGTCTGCCCCGTACGAAGCACATGTCGGATGTCTGGTAACTAGTCTCTATAATCGGATAAACATGACCTTGTCATTTTATCCCGATGACTGCAGTACTTAAGAGTACTAGTACCGTATCCTAAGTGACCATCATCTCCATATGACTGAAGTGATACTTCCGTCTTGACATCACACCCAACACACTATGATTCTCAATATACCCAGCAAAGGCGTACACAGAACATGTTAAAGCCCTGGACGACCACAACCAAAGTATATTGATTGTCGCAAGTATCAACGGAGCAAGTCTCAGGTTAAGACCAAATACACCTACCCTAATTTCGGACTTCCATAGACACATAGTTATACTACCAATGGAATTCGGAGGGGGTCTATCCAGAGCGAAGCTGTTTCCCGTACCATCGGTAAAACACAACCTCCTATTACACTTGCATGAGTATCATATACCCAAATATATGAGAACTATGTTGTTGTGCCCTCACAACGCACACAAGTGTAATACTAGTCTTTTACGCATTTATCGATGTCCAATCTCGATAATACTCTGACTAGGGATATTTAATGATTTATCCTTCGTGGACTGATACTGTCTCATATCATTCTCAGTCCAGGAACAAATCATAGGGACCTCCTATCATTTATATATCTAGGTGATCTAATCACAAATGATAAGAGAGCAATCTCCTTTGTCACATAGTTAATTTGTACAACAACACCATGATCTGTACAAATAGTGACGCTATCGGTCATAATTGTCCAACATGGACGTCAAGACTACATTCTTGAATGGAAATCTTGATGAGAGTATCTATATGGTACAACCAGAGGGTTCATTACCCAAGGTCAAGAGCAAATTGTTTGCAAGTTGCAAAGGTCCATTTATGGACTTAAGCAAGCATCTAGATCTTAGAACATAAGATTTGATACTATGATCAAGTTTATAACTTTGAGCAGAACATCGATGAGCCTTGTGTCTACAAGCGCATCATTGATGGGAAGGTGGTTTTCTTTGTGTTATACGTTGATGATATTTTAATCATTGGGAATGATGTAAAGATATTATCGAACGTGAAAATCTGTCTAGCTAACCAATTCCAAATGAAAGATTTGGGAGAGGCAAGTTATGTACTTGGGATCCAAATCATTTGGGATCGCAAGAAACGACTATTAGCAATGTCTCAAACAACCTATATCGACAAGATTCTTGTATGATTTGGTATGCAGAATTCCAAGAAAGGTAATTTACCTTTCTTGCATGGAATTCATTTGTCTAAGGAACAGTCTCCTAAGACACCTCAAGGAGTTGAGGAGATGAGACATATACCATATGCTCCAGCAGTTGGATGTCTTATGTATGCTATGTTATGCATGAGACTGGACATCTATTTTACAGTAGGAGTGTTCAGTAGGTTTCAATCCAACCCATGATTAGATCATTGGGTAGCGGTGAAACATATTCTCAAGTATCTTCGGAGAACAAGAAATTATATGCTTGTATATACAAGTCAGGATATGATTCTGAGAGGATATACAGACTCTGATTTTCAAACGGATGTCGATTCTAGGAAATCAACATCTGGATCAGTGTTCACCCTAGGTGGTGGGGCTATAGTATGGAGGAGCATAAATAAATCTTGTATTGCTGATTCCACCATGGAGGCTGAATATGTAGCAGCTTGTGAAGCAGCTAAGGAAGTAGTCTGGCTCCGTTAGTTCTTGTCAAATCTGGAAGTTGTTCCAAATATGGATAAATTGCTCACACTTTATTGTGATAATAGTGGTGTAGTGGCGAACTCCAAATAACCAAGAAGCCAAAAGAGGGGTAAGCATATTGAGAGAAAATATCACCTTATTAGGGAGATAGTGCAAAGAGGAGATGTCGTTGTCACACAAATTCCATCCGCGGACAACCTGGCTGATCCGTTTACAAAGATCTTATCGGCTAAAGTGTTTGAAGGTCACCTAAAGGGTTTAGGATTACATGACATGTCCCATTTGCTCTAGTCCAAGTGGGAGATTGTTGGGATTTATGTCCTAAAGCTTCATGTATTGTAAAAAAGAATTGATCATTGTGAAAATAATAAATGCATTATTCATTTTATCAAAGTTGTTTGATTTATATCGCATATTGTCCAATTGTCTTGTTTACCTTGATTGCTATTGTACCTTCAGACTTAGTGATGTTTGATGCACAAGAGGGTTTATGTCTGAAGTTAGTAATCTAAATAGTCCGTAGAGAGCAAACAAAGAGGGTACTTTGTTTGTGGTTTATCTATAGCTGCGGTCTATTCTATACTTGTATGGCGACCTTGATCCGGGATCGTTCATGTAGTGACATGGGAATAGAGGCACCTTGTATGATGAGATCATATAGGACTGGACTCAGATAAATACGAATTTCTTTTAATATCCGTTAACCGAAGAAATTCATTTTATCTAATAGATGGTCATATATGGATTCAATCTTAATCCTGAGTGTACTACGAACTCCTGCATGACAGGCTATGTCCTTTGATTTACTATGGTGAGGTTGGTGTTGCATTCCCGGCCAATAACTACATATTTTAGGGATATGGTTTGGTGTGTAGTTGGGAACGTTTTACATAGATATGGAATTCACTCATTCTTACGAGAAGCAGAATAAGATCTTTTTTAAGAATTGATTCGAGACTTGAACAATATGAGCGCTCAACGTTTATATTACGAATATAAAGTTTTATATTCATAATTGTTATAAATTAATTGTGCATTATAGAATCAATGGTGCTTAAGAGACAAAATATTTAGAGGGATTTAACGGACTTATGACCCGGCTCTATTTATGAGATATTCGTGAAGGGCTATATCCATATGAAATGAATATCGATGGACACCAAAGTTGTTCGGTTTATTTTATCCATCTACGGTAACGGAAGTTCAACTTCGAGTTTTTAGTGGAATAACACGGAGTTAATAATTTGTAATATTTGATTAGAGAGTTTAATTAATATTTTGGAATTATTGGAGCTCAGAACCGTAGGTCCATTTGGTCCATGTGCTAGCTCGATTAACTGTAGCAAACCTAATATAATTAGATTGTCTAATAATATGCTCACATTATATTTATATATTATTAATAAGATCATTAATATTTATTGTCACAAATGAAAACTATGTTAAATTAGTTTAACTTAATGTTTTCTAGAATTCTTGATTATGAGATAATCAAGTTAGTAATAATTATGAGATAATTACTACAAAATAATTGAAGGTAATTTAATCATTATTGAGATAGTGAATTTTATTTACCTTGGAGACAAAGCCATATGGCTTGCCATGCTCTCCAATTTATTATGTCTATTAGGTGGTTTGTATACACCTAATAGTTTTCATTAGCTAATCCATTTGTATGCTTTGATATGGCCTCCACATTTATGTATTTGCCATTGAAAGAAAACATTAGATGTTTAATGACAAAGTCCTTGTCTTTAACTTCTTATGCTTTGGTATGGCATTCACATTTTTGGGTTGGCCATTGCAAGAAAGCATTAGATGCTTAATGACAAGGTTAGTTGGCTTGTGTAAGAGAATATAATCTCTACCATTTCTCTTACTTCTTAAGGTTAACAATTTGCATTCATTCACACAAGTGTTGTGAAAATGAATTTGAGGGAAAATAGAGAGAGTTCAAACATTCACAAGTGTTGTGAGAGTGTTTGAAATTCCAAAAGCCAAACATCATTGTGACATCTTAATCCTCTAAAAAGTTTAGAGTGTTGATCTTTATAAGTGAAGCCCACACTTCGGTTTATTGGTTTCGAGTCATAGTTTGGAAGATCGAGTGGTTGATCCAAGCGTTGGACACCAAAGGATTGATCTCGGCTACTACAACAAAGGGAGAAGGCAAAGAAAATTTTTAAGATCCATACTGGAGCCGATGCCAGCTTCCGTAATTTCCGCTGCACAAGGGAAAAGTTGTTTCCTACACTTTGGTCACCATAGCGCATTCACTTGGCCATTGAAAATGGTTAATGACCATTTCTTCTAATAGATTGTAGGCGTCCTCAGCTGATTTCTTGAATAGAGCTCCCCCAGCTGCTGCATCAACCACAGTCCTATTCGAACCATTCGGCCCATTATAGAAGAACTGAATCTGCACCCAGTCTGCATAATCATGTTGTGGGCATCTTCTTAGTAGATCTTTAAAGCGCTCTCATGCTTCATACAAAGTCTCAGTCTCCAGCTGCTTAAATATACTAATTTTTGCCCTCAGTTGAGCTGATTTTGCTGGTGGAAAGAACTCTCAATAAATTTTGTGGCTATATTCTGCCATGTAATGATACTCCCCGTCTGTATTGATTGCAGCCAATTCCATGCTTTATCCCTTAAAGAGAATGAGAATAAGCGTAGCCTTATAGCCTCTTTACTCACGTCATTCATTTTTATGGTATCTGCGATCTCTAGGAACATCCTTAAGTGCAGGTTGGGATCCTCTATAGCTGATCCCCCAAACTGATTTCTTTGTAACATGTAGACCCTCTTGTGGCACCTACAGCTCAGATTTCAACCCTATCGACTCAAGTAGCAGCCCTGAAAAATCCACGAGTACAACCATCTATTAAATCAGCGGCGGCTACAAATATGATGTTACTAGGAGGAGACCCTAACTTTGAGCAAGTCCAATATGTGAACAATCGGAACTTCAACAGCTATAGAAGTAATCATGTGCCTGTAGGAGTTCAATCAAGTCCCAAGATCAACAAGTCAAGCATAAAAACGAGTATGAACACAACAAATGAGGTGCGGAATATACTCACATTGAATTTCGATTTTGATGAAATGAAGAACAAGACCCATTTTCGCACTGCATGTTGCTCGGTTTTGGTCTTGTGAACTGCTGTGGACGCACGGTTGGGGCTGTGAAAGTCTCCTCCATGTTCGGCCATTGAAGACTCCATTGAAGCTCCAAGCTTCAAGCTTCCATGCTCAAAGAATCACTTCCATATCACCTATGTATCACTCATGGTGTGCTAGCACTAAGTCTCCTTCAATTTGCTTCTCAAATGTTTCGGTGAAACCAGAAAGAATCAAGAAGAAATCGGCTTGAAGCCGTGAGATGCAGAAGAAGAAAAGAGAGGGAGATGAGAGATCGTATATCTTGCATGTTGGAGAGAGAGAATGATAAGTTTAATATATATCTTTATTACATTTACCAAGTAAATTAAATAAAATATATATATACTTTTAATTCAAAAGTCAAAAAATAAAAAGCAATAAAGCTTTCCATAATTTCAACTTTTTACTTTAAGTCACATCACATCACTTTAATAAAGTGACATGTTGTCAGTCACATCACTCAAAGTGACAATTGATTTGACGCATGATGTGACAAACGATTTGACGCTTGATATACTCCGTGCCGCGCTCGAATTCGAAATGCGAATGCGCTCGCAATCACTCTCGGGCTCGGGTTCGCTAATTCCAAATTAACGAATTTTCCGTCGCGTCGTAATTAAATGATTACGCCTAGCGAAATCACTATTCACGTCGCTAACGAATTAATTCTAAATTAATTCGTTCGCCCGAATTAAAATCTAATTTTAATTCCGCATCAAAATCCAATTTCGATTAATATATCGAATATATTAATTTATCGATTAATTCCAAATTAATCGTTCTCTCTCTTTAATAATATTTTATCCCAGATAAAATATCTCCGCAAATAATCCCAGATTAATTTTCTCTCTCATCGATTTAATCCCAGATTAATTCTATCTCTCTCTTCTAATTAATCCCAGATTAATCAAAGTGCGAGTCATACGTCATCGGTGAATCTTCAGGAAGCGACCCATGAGATCTCCGGATATGTTGGCAGTAAATACGATCGTCGGACTGTCCGAACACGTAAGTACCTCGTACTACGTTTATATCGATTTACAAGACAAGGTTGGCTTCTAGCAAAGCGCCATGCCTACCCAATTCTCCAGAAATATTCTTACAGGAATATATAGATCTGTATCAAGCGTAGTATACCGTAGTATTGTGTATATTGGCCCAGTATCGGAGTCACGTGCTAGGGCTGGGGCTGGATAAGTGTCTGCCCCGTCCGAAGCACATGTCGGATGTCTGGTAACATAGTCTCTATAATCGGATATACATGACCTGGTCACAATATCCCGATTGGTTACGCAACACTCAAGAGCACTAGTACCGTATCCTGCGTGACATCAACTCCAATATGACTGAAGTGACACTTCCGTCTTGACATCACACCCAATACTCTACGACTCTCTGATAAACCCAGAAGTGGTGTACTCAGAACCTGTTAAAAGTCCCCTACCACCAAGACCAAAGTCTATCGATTATCGTAAGTATTAGCGATGTAAGTCTCAGGTTAAGACCATACACACCTACCTTGATGTCGGCCTCCCATAGACACATAGTCATAATACCAATGGGATTCCGAGGGGTCTATCCAGAGCGAAGCTGTTTCCCGTACCATCGGTGAAACACGACCTCCTATCGCACTTGCATAAGTATCCAATACTTATATATATGAGAACTATGTCGTTGTGCCCTCACAACACGCACAAGTGCAATACTAGCCTATTCCGCATTATCGATGTCCATTCTCGATAATACTCCGGCTAGGGATATTTAATGATTAAACCTTCGGGGACTGATACTGTCTCATATCATTCTCAGTCCAGGTACTAATCATAGGGACCTCTCTTCATTTATATATCTATGGTGATCTAATCACAAATGATGAGAGTGCAATTTCTTTGTCACATAGTTAATTTGCTACAACAACACAATGATCTGTGCAAATAGTGACGCTATGGGTCATTTTGTCCAACAGTGCCTAATCGTTATCATCCAAACTTGTCATATGCTAATACAAGAATGCCTTGCAACCTTCATCAGAGCCTTAACTATCAAAGAGTTGAGCACAAATCTTCCTTAGAAGATTTCATGAGCACGTTTGTTTCCTTAGCCTATGCTGACGCCTAGCTCAGCTGCTAACAGAACTTTATCTAATCTTATTAGATTTATTTTCGACCCAGATGGTCTTCTATTGCTGCCTCAGCTGCAGCAATAATCCGCATTTGTTGTTTATTCGGCAACAGTTATCTTGCTAGGAAGATTTCCAGCTCACTGTCCCCGTTATTCAAACTTTATAGTACCGTAGTATTTTAATTGTTTGGAAACTTGCAGTAGTGATCCCAGTCACTACAAGTTCTCATTCTCCATAGTTTAAGATAGCATCTTTAGTTCTCTGAGATACTAACAGATGTTCTCAACTTCAATCCAGTGACTATCACTTGGACTGACCCGATTGTGACTCCATATGCTCGAAGCATATGAGACACCAATACAAGTACATTTTAAATGTACAATTTCCAGAGAGTGTTAACAACTTCAAATCTATCACAGTAGATCTTTATTCTTGAATAAAGGTTGTTACTCCCAGAATTCTACGGAGAATTTCTATTAAAGAATATCTATGAAAGCCAAGCTTTCACCAATTGCTTTATGGGAATTTCACTGTCAGTGCGCTCTCCCACTAACCTCCTTATATACACAAGAATTATTTCGTTTTGAGTTAAATCATAAACCATTATGATTATTTCAAAACGTCAGTTCCAAGAACATTATGCTTGCATTGATCCAA
>SKCR01041846.1:0-58386 GCA_019454045.1 Zanthoxylum bungeanum | reverse complement strand
ACTATTCCAGCCTCAGGCCTTGCACGTGACATCTAATACTGGATCGGAATATGGAATACTACATATTCTACGCCTGACATAGATTGTATATTCCAGTAAGAATATTTCTGGAGAATTGGGTAGGCACGGTGCTTTGCTAGAAGCCAACCATGTCTTGTAAATCGGTTAACACGTAGTACGAGGTACGCACTTAATCGGATAGTCCGATAACCGGATTTACTGCCAACATATCCAGAGGTCTCTTGGGTCGCTTCCCAAAGATTCATCGATGACAGTTGATTTAAATTAGAATTAATCTAGGATTAATTAACAGAGAAAATTAATCTGGGATTAATTGAAGTATTATTTAATCTGAGATTAAATATGTTCGGAAGAGAGAGAACGCGATTAATTTGGAATTAATCGGTAGAATAAATTTAATAGTTAAATTTGATTTTTCTATTTAATTTATTCGTAAGGGCTAAAATTAATATATCATATATATTAATTAGAATTAGATTTCAACATGAAATTAAAGTCGGACTTTAATACTTACGAACGGATTAATTTAGAATTAATTCGTAAACGGCATTCGTAATATATTTACGAGGCATCGTCATTTAATTAAATTAGATTTAATTATTTAACGACAAGAATTCATTTAATCGGATTAAATGGATCCGAGCCGCGGTAAATATTCGGTCCATTCGAATTTTGAATTCAAATATGAGACCCACATTAAATGTGGTAGTTAGAGGAGTTTGGCATTTATGCCATACCATTCACTTTCCAACCATCTTGGAATGGTTTTGGTGAAACCATTTACCCAACCACCTTGTTTAGGTGAAAAAGGAAAATTGGTTTCTACCAAAACCATATCTCTCTCTCATTTGGTAATGCAACACACTCTTGAAACCCTAGACACACCGTTGGGCGTGAGCTTCCTCCCTCTCTTCTCATTGATTTTATGGCAAAGTCAAGTTAGCTAGCATTTCAATGAATCAACAAAGGTGATAGGGAAACATCTCAAAGCTTGGATTCAACATACAACTCTTGGATCTTGGAGATCAAAGATAAAATTTTAAAAGTCAAATTCGTTCATTGTAAGTATTTTCCGCATCTTATAATGATCTTCATCATGTTTTCATGCTTATTAGATCCTTGACATGTTCTAGGAACAACTAACAAAGTATTTATAAGAGATGCCTTTATATACCATTAAGAATACAACAAATTAGGAAAGTACATATTACTAATAAATATTAATTATTCTAGCAATCAATCTAATTATTATATTCATAATTCTAACTAAATAGTAATAATAGTAATCTATAAAAATAATAGCAATAATGGAGAAGAACTAGAAGATACTTCCTTTGTGAGAGAAATATTCATTTACTTGATCTTGTAACCTTTATTCCCAAGAAGTATCTCAGCTTTTCCAAATTTTTAATCTTAAATTCTTTAGCGATGATTTTTTTTAGTCTTTTTATTTCTTCAAAATCATTATCAGTAACAATGATGTCATCCAAGAATGCTTAAATAACAAGGTATGGTCACCTTGACTTTAAGTATACTCAAAGCGGTGAATTGCTCTAGTAAACTTCTCAAACCAAGCGCGAAGTAAGTGTTTTAGTCCATACAAGGACTTTTTCAACTTGCACACTTTTTTCCTACAAAAAATATCATGAAAACCATACGGTAACTCCATATACACCTCATTTCCTAAATCACCATATAAGAATACATTTTTTACATCAAAATGCCAATTTAGATTTGCTGCAAGAGATGATAGAACGAGAATCAAGTTCATCTTGCCTACAAGAGCAAGGTTTCTTGATAATCAACTCCATAAGTCGGTGTGTATCCTTCTCGTCTTATATCTCTCAACTGTTTCATCAATCTTATGTTTGATTGTACACCTACTTACATCATACTGGCCTCTTTCATAGTGGAAGATCGATAAGGTTCCATGTATCATTTTTTAAGGTTCCATGTATCATTTTTTCAACGCCTTTATTCATATATGAACAACCTCTTTCCATTTTGGAATGCTAAGAGCTTCATGTATAGTCTTTCAAATAGGGTCACAAGAACACAAATTAGTAGTAAAGGCTTTCAAAAAATGAGACAGTTTTGGTGGAAATGAAATTAGAAATAGGATGTATTTTACAAGATCTAACACATTTTCTACGGGAAATTGGAACATCAAGATCAGAAAAATCAATAAAATCAATGTGACTTGCGAAGCATTAGACTTACATGTGTTTTCAAGAGTCTTTATGACATGTTGAGTAAACCTTTAGTTCAAGGTTTCCATCTTGTATACACGTAGATAGGGTGATAGAATCTGAAAGTGAATGTCAAAGTTGAGGACTACAATTGATAGATGGACCATGAGATTTACCCACATAAAACTTATGAACAGTGGTTGGTTCGTGAATAGTTAACGGTTTAGGAATAACATGAACTGGAGGAAAAATGGACTTAGAAGTAATGGCAGACTTAAAAAACGATAGAAGCTTATGGAGTTAAAGTAGAATAAATATTCTAAAAATGATCTTCACCTTGAATATTCTCCCTCTCAATGAGATGTTTTCAAAAAAGGTAACATCCATAAATACAAAGAACTTTTTAATTGGAGGAGGATAGCATTTATTTTTGAGTGGGAGAATAACCCCAAAAAAACCACCTGAGAGCTCTTGGAACTTTCTCTCTATTACGGCTATGTACATAAAAAAAATACAACACACACCAAAACCTTTTGGTGGAAGAGAACAAAATATGTTGGATGATGGATACATTCTTTAAAGATATCAAGTGGTGTTTTAAAATTTAAAACCCTTAATGACATTATATTGATAAGATAATTAGTTGTACGAACTACCTCCCTTAGAAAGATTTTGGAACCCCAATGATAAATATTATAGCTCTAATTACCTCAAGAATGTGTTTATTTTTCTCTCTGCTATCCTATTTTGTTGGGGTATATATCTACACAAGAAGAGTGATGTACAATCTCATGTTCGGTAAGATAGGAACCGAGAATTGATGAATAATACTCTCTTCCATTATCAGTCAGAATGTCTTAAAGTTTGCTTGGAATTGAGTTTCAATCATCTTATGAAAATTTTGAAAGGTATTTGCTTCCTCATATTTTTCCTTGAGCAAATAAACCCAATATACACGAGTATGATCATCGATGAATGTAATGAACTATTTAGCCCCATAAACATTATAGATACGTGATGGTCCCAAATATCACTATGAATAAGAGAAAAGGGTTGTGATTCTTTATAGGCATGTGTAGGAAAATGAACACGATGGTGTTTAGATAACTCGCAAACTTCACATTGAAAATCATGAACATTCTTATTCTTAAAGAAAGTGGGAAACAACTTTTTTAGGTATGAAAAAATTAGTCTATTCTGCCCAAGCATTATCTCTTGGTTTGAGATACTTACGTGTATGTGAGATAGATTAGTTGAAGCAATAGGTTCACTTTCGAAGTAGTAAAGCCTATCGGCCTCCTTAGCACTTCCAATCAACTTTCATGTATATATATCTTGAAATTCACAGTGAGAAGGGAAAAACTTAGCAATACAATTGCAACATCCCCAAGTCTGGGAGATGTTACCAGCAGGGGATAGCTGTACTAACCCCATAACCCTCTGACTATCTGATTGTATTCTAAACTGTTCTAATGCAATATCATGCATATAAACCATACTCAATTTGAAATACTTTTATTGCTCATATCTATGAATTCAAAATACTTTACTTTACATACATTAACATATGCTCTTAAAGACTCATACTCTACTAGTGCATACCAGAAACTTTTACTTTGACACTAACTAGACTCTTATATTATATGAATCAATAATGGTGGACTCCATCCCTAGTGACTGCATCAGTGTCCGTCCTCCCGAGTTCTTCCTCCTAGAAATTCCTGTAAAACATAAAGACTGGAGGGGGGTTAGATCGTTGTACAATCTAAGTGAGTGGACAATGACTGAAACCTGATATAAAAATCTTTTAGCTTTAAAACCATATTTTCAAAACATTTCTATATGAAAACTTTGTATTCCAAAACTTCATATTTCGGAAATCTGCCTTTAAAACACTTGTTTCTGAAAACCGTTTACTAAGAATCTGAAAAATGAAAACTATTTCTTGTACTTCACTTTAAATCCGTCTTTCTAAATTCTTTTATAAAACTATTTTCTGAAAACTGAAAATTGAAATCCTTTTTTCTGAGATCAGAATCTCCACCCGTGGGCGCATCTCCGCACGTAGGTGCATCTCTGCCCAGGAATGTACCATCTGAGCGCTGAGGATCGAGGGGCGTCCCCCCAGTCCTCAACATGTGCACATGCTCTCTGTATCCATCAATTCCATCTGTATCTCAAGTTACATACTGCGGTGAGTTTTTACCTCATGCCCCGAAAAACATGAAAATCATACTTTAAATCTGAAATCTGTAAACAATGCTTTATAAAAATCTTTACTATCTCAAAACATAACTGTTTAAAAAGTAACTGTAAATAATTTCTTCTAATGCCCTAAAGCATGAAAATATAAGTACAAAATGAATAACTAAATAAAAATCAGTTTAAAGGAAAAGTGTCCACCCACTTATTTAGAACTTGCTTGTGACGCCTTGTGATGCTGGCGGAATTGCATCTCTTGAAGATAATCTAGAATTAGCAAAATTCGTTAGTACCAAGGTTGCGAATTATATCCTCACTTAACAAAATTTGTTCATTATTCTTGATAACTCATACTCTCTATGTTACTAACATTTTAGTATAGTCTAACAATTTTTACTATGCTCGTTCGAGGATTTCTTAAGCTATTTCACACAAACTCAATATTCTGCACCCTTTCCAGAAAATTTCAGTGCACAAACACTGATTTTGAAAATTCGGTGCGTTAAATCGGGGCTGCATTTGTGGCTGAAATTTCAATATATTACTTGCTTATGTGTATATTTTATGTTGGATTTTACGGATCTCAGTTTCGATTCCTAGAACTCAAGTTATGGACTGATATGCGAGGGTCGCGAGACTGGAAAAACTGCACACAGGGGCAGCAGATAGCCAGACTTCAAAAATTCGGTCCGGTCTCATCTTAAGTCCAAAAATTCTGAAATTTGGATATGTTACTGCTCTATGTATTTTGTTTACCCAGAATTTTACGGTTCATCAATCAGACTTATAAAACTCAAGTTATAAGCTTCCAAGCACAGCCTGTCTGAAATGAGACAGAATTGACTTCACTCTCTAACTTCCATATCTCGCCATCTCATTTAGTGCATTTAATCCGGAAACCCTCATCAGAATTTTCATTATCTTAAACACTCCCTCCAACATAAGAATTGTGCTTATTTTCTTTAATTAAATTAAGTGTGATATTATGTCGAACACTTGGTGTGCGACATGCCTAAATTCTCTCGTTCTTACAACCTTAGGTAATTCTACCCCATTTTACATAACAATCACATACTAACACTATCAAATTCTTAAAACCTACTAGAAGACAACCCCTATATATAAGGTACTACTTGGCCATTACAAGAAAAATGTAACTTGAATTTCTCAATTCAAAACCACACAAACTCATATCAAAATCTCATCAACACATGCTTCATCATCAATTATCATCAAAGAAGTAAAAACACTCCCTCTAAGAACCTTAACATATTCGGCCAGCCCTTCATGAGGAAATAGATTGGGCATTTTGCAAAAAGACTATAACTCATGCTTAAGACTATCATCAAATGCTTAGATATGCATGCTTTCTTCTCCATTGAAGTTAAAATGCACAACTTAGATATTATAGGATTCATGGTGCATTTTGAGGCTTTCATTTTTCCTAGCTTAAAACTGAAAAATAAGGAGATATAAGAGAAAGGAAACTCACCAAACTTGGAAAAATGCTAGGATGGAATCAAAATGCCATGGAGTTTAAGACAAAAGTGAGAGAAGAAATTTCCCCTCATTCCTTTGCTCTTCATGTTTTTTGGTGTTTTTGGAAGAGAATAATAGTTCTCTATATTTATATACAAAAGGGGTTGATTTTTGTTGGGCATGAATGGCTAAGATGGTGCCACATCATCAAATTCAGGACTACTCACGAAATTTACTGTAGCTGCATTTAAATCTCCATTTTTGAGCCGCTTCTGATATGCATTTAGAAAAATATTAAACGTGAAAGTTATAGATCCCGATCTTAGCTTCCGAAGATATAAAATTCTTAAAAATCGAAGTTCATAAGAAAAAGTTACGCCCTAAATACCATGGGCTGTTCAAAAGTACTAAAAATTGTAATTATGCCGCGATTGCGGAATTTCCGTCAAACGTCACAAAAGTATTTTATGACCATAAATATACCCATATTTATTTTTAATACCCAAAATATATCTCGCACACAGAATGAATCATCGGGGTTGCATTGCAGTAGCGGGATGTTATAAATTGTCCCTCCTTAATAGGATTCGTCCCTTCTCATATTAACTGTTTAGGTTCGACTTGATTGAAGATATATGATCTCTACTACTCTTATCTTCCTTTACTTATTTACTACTATCTTGCTCAAGAACTTGATACGAAAAATTCTGGAAATCTCTTATTTCAGGGATTCTTATCATATCATTAGCCTTCTCGCAGAGGTCTCATATTTAATGAAAGTTTATCCTTTGTATAATTCTATTTATCTCTTGTGTCATACTAAACAATATTCCGAAGGTTGTACTAGAAGTACTTAATCCCTTATGATTTGAACTTAGGTTGTCTAATCCAAGAAAATCACTCATTTCTATCTGACACTTTGTGACTATATTTACTTTACTTCCTCCTTTTCTTTAAGAGCTTAACACCTCATTTAGATTTTCCTGAAAGATCCCTTATTTCCTTATTATAGACTTACTTGTAGAAATCTAAACGACTTGACGTATTTGTGCTAATATGACTATATCCATTACTACTTTAATTGAATCTTTTATCTTCTATTCATATATATTTCTTGTTATAATCTAGTAATCCTTGGATATCACTTGGGGCTTCTGCTACTCTTTACGCTGGATCGATTACTAATATACTTCTGTTATAGCCTTTAACCTTGTCTTTTATTTTCCTAATTTAATTACTTAGCTATTTATATCATTTTTCCTATCTTTCAACAACTTACAGTTACGACCTCTAAGTTCATCTATCTCTACCTCTATATCCTTAGTTATCATAAGTACCAACTTGTTCTTTTAGCCTGAAAGTACACAAAATATCTTACTTGGTTATTCCCATAGTTTAACACTATTAGGTGTTGCCTCTGGCTCAACTATATCAATGTATTTTGTTTATTAAGCCATCTTCATAATATACCTTAACACATCCGTTCCGGATCATACTTATCCCTCAACGGTTTCATATCTAAACATTGTACTTATTGTCCTTTTTTTTTGTTTTTTTTTCTTTCCCTGCTCTAACTTATGTCTGAAGTCCCCTCGATCTATGCTTTTATCTCATTATCCAAAGAACATCTCATTTATATATTTCTAGTTAAACCTAACGTTGGTTCTTGTGTAAACCGTGGTTACTTGCCTATTACTTTGTCTCTTTATTTTTCCCTCTAAGCAACCCCCTTTCTAAATCTTTTATTTCGAGCTATCTTTCTTTTTTCTTTTTTCTTTTTTTAATTCTGCTCAAGCACCAAGTCTGAAGGTCTTATGTTTCGGTATACTTTGTTGTGTATTCACTAGCTTTCGGGAATATATTGAGGTGATACTGAGATTTTTCTTACTGCTACCATCTGACAAGAAACCCACTTGGATTTGAAATCCAAGCAAACCCTAAGCAACGGACAGAATCCCAAGAACCGCGAATTTGATTTTGTAGGAACAAAATCCTTCCAAGGCCACAAAAAAGACCCACAAAGAACTTGCCCTTGAGAACCTTTAGATGAATCCTTCTAGTGTTTTGCTAGCAATGGAGATGCCACTAATTTTGCCAAACTTAGATAAGTCGATTCAAACTTGAAAAGGAGAATCGCTCCCTTACAAGAATTCAGCCATAGCCAAAGCTTTAAGCTTTTGAGTATTACAGATTTCGTTGATTGATTCTTCAAAATGAAAAATAAAGAAAGCTTAAATAATGACACAAAAGAAAAGAACCTAAAAGCATAAAGACAACAATGCCCCTAAATACGAAATTACAAAAATACCAAGTCTTTAAGTCTTCAAATGCCTAGGAAGCTTTATTCAAAGCTGATTTGGGCCAAGTGAAGTGGCTTTTGTTGGGTTTCTAGGTTAATCTCAAGATCAATATAAGCATAGAAATAGAATGAATACTCATAAGAAGTATGGCGGAATCATACAAATAAAGATCGGTTTTGAGATGTGTTGAGAAGCAAAATGAACTCCAAGATCCCTTTGAGAATTCGGCCAAGGTGGAACTCCAAGCTCCAAGCTTTGTCTTTTGATTCTAAGCTCCAAGGTTGGTTTCCCTATCACCTTATATTGATTCTTGAAGTTGCTAGCCTTAGGATGATTTGCAACAAATCTTCCTATCTTCTTCCTATTTGTTCGGCCAAAAGAAGAAATGAAATGGAAAGAGTTTTGTTTTCCAAATGGGCGTGAATAATATGAATGAGAGAGAGAGTGATTTGGTTTTGTTGACTTGAATTTTGATTTAAAAAAAAAAATCATTTACCAAATGTTTGGTAAAGGTCAATCAAACCCACCATTAAGTCAACTTGTGTGTTAAACAAGTTATCACCATGCCTTCACCTAAACCATCATTCAAAGCAACTTTAAAGTGACAAGTGATGTGACATGTGATGTGACATATGGGGCCCACTTGATTCAAAATCCGAGTGGGCCCGCAAACACTCCCGGGCTCGGGTTCGCTAATTCTGAATTAACGAATTTTCGATTGCGACGTAATTAAATCAAATTTAATAAAATAATTATGCCAAATAAAATTACTATTCACATCACTAGCGAATTAATTCTAAATTAACTCGTTTGCCCGAATTAAAATCTAATTTTAATTCCGCGTCGAAATCTAATTTCATTTAATATATCGAATATATTATTTTATCGATTAATTCCAAATTAATTATTTCTCTCTCTTCAAATGGTATTTTATCCCAGATAAAATCTCTCCGCTAATAATCCCAGATTAATTAAGTTCGAATCATACGTCATCGGTGAATCTTCGGGAAGCGACCCAAGAGATCCATGGATATGTTGGCTGTAAATCCAGTCGTTAGACTATCCGAACACTACGTACCTCATACTACATTTTTACCGTTTTACAAGATATGGTTGGCTTCTAGCAAAGCACCGTGCCTTCCCAATTCTCCAGAAATATTCTTAATGGAATATACGATTTTTATCAGGCATAGTATACATAGTATTACGTATAGCGATCCAGTATCGAATGTCACATGCAAGGCCTGGGGATGGAATAGTGTCTGCCTCGTACGAAGCATATATCGGATATCAAGCAACTAGTCTCTTTAATCGGATAATCATGACTTAGTCATATTATCTCGATGGTTGCAACACAATAGAGAACCAGTTCTGTATCCCTGCATGATCATCATCTTCATATGACTGAAGTGATACTTTTGTCTTGACATCACATCCAATACACTACGATTCTCAATAAACCCAGAAGAGGCGTACACAAAACCTGTTAAAGTCCTGGACGACCAAAACCAAAGTGTATTGATTGTCGCAAGTACTAGCGATGCAAGTCTAAGGTTAAGACCAAATACACCTACCCTGATGCGGATTCCCATAGACACATAGTCACACTACCAATGGAATTCTACGGGGTCTATCCAGAGCGAAGCTGTTTCCGTACCATAGGTAAACACAACCTCCTACTGCACTTGCATAAGTATCATATACTTAAATATATGAGAACTATACTGTTACGCTTCTATAACACGCACAAGTACAATACTAGTCTATTCTGCATTATCGATGTCCAATCTCGATAATACTACGACTAGGGATGTTTTAATGATTAAAAAATTTTGAATTGATATTGTCTCATATCTTATCCATTCGAAACTAATCAAAGGACTTTTACCATTTATATATCCAAGTAAAAAATTACAAAATGATAAAAGGCAATTTCCATTGCTACATAGTTAATTTGTATAAAAACCACAATGTCTTTTACAAATAGTGACGCTATGGGTCATAACTGTCCAACAATCTCCCACTTGTCCTATAGCCAGTCACTGAAGCATCTAACATCTAAACTATTTACATGTCGCTCAAACTTTTACTGAGGAATAGCTTTCGTCAGCGGATCTGCAAGGTTGTCATCTGATGCGACCTTCCGATCTTCACATCGCCATGATGTATGATCTCATGAATCAGATGGAAACGTCGAAGAACATGCTTGGATCGTTGATGAGACCGCGGTTCCTTAGCCTGCGTTATAGCCCCGTTATTGTCACAATACAATGGAACGGGCTCAGCTGCTAACGGAACTACTCCTAATCCAATTAGGAATTTCAGCTCCAAACTACCTCTTTTGCTGCTTTAGCTGCAGCAATATACTCCGCTTCTGTTGTTGAATCGGCAACAGTCTCTTGCTTGGAAGATTTCCAGCTTACTGCTCCGTTATTCAAATAAAATGTGTACCCGGATTGCGACTTACAGTCATCTTTGTCGTTTTGGAAACTTGCATCAGTATACCCGGTTACCTCAAGTTCTCCATCTCCATATATTAAGAAAGCATCCTTAGTGCGTCTAAGATACTTAAGGATATTCTTAACCGCCATCCAGTGACCTTCACCTGGATCGGCCTGATAGCGACTACACATGCTCAAAGCATATGAGACATCAGGTCACGTAAATATCATGGCATACATGATCGATCCGACTGCCGAGGCGAACAGTATCCAACTCATATTGTCTCTCTCATCTTGAGTTTTAGGACACATGTCCTTAGATAGAGTGACGCCATGTGACACTGGCAACAGTCCCTTCTTGGACTGATCCAAGTTGAATCTCTTCAACACTTTGTCAACATATGTACTCTAGGAGAGTCCAAGCAGCTTTCTAGATCTATCCCGGTAGATCTTTATTCCTAGAATAAAGGCTGCTTCTCCCAGATCTTTCATGGAGAATTTTAATGAAAGCCGAGCTTTCACAATGTTAACATGGGAATGTCATTTCCAATAAGCAATACATCATCAATGTAAAGGACTATCAATATCAGTGCTCTCCACTAACCTTCTTATATACACAAGGATCATCTTCGTTTTAAATGAAATCATACTCTTTTATGATCTTATCAAAACGTTGGTTCCAAGACCGCGATGCTTGCTTCAATCCATAAATGGATCGATTTAACTTACAAACGTTGTTTGAAAGTTTATGTACAACAAAACCGTCAGGCTGTCCTTCAAAAGGTTTTCGTTAAGGAAAGCGGTTTTGACGTCCATCTGTCATATATCGTAATCGAAATATGCAGTAATAGCAACTATTGTCCGAATGGATTTAATCATGGCAACGAGTGAGAAAGTTTCGTAGTAATCGACACCATGTCGTTGACGATACCCCTCGCTACAAGCCTAGCTTTGTATGTTTGTACGTTGCCATCCATGTCAGTCTTCTTCTTGAACACCCATTTACAACCAATAGGCTTTACGCCTTCTGGTGCATCAACCAGTGTCCAAACTTGGTTGGTGTACATGGAATCCATCTCGGACTTCATGGCTTTTTTCCATAAAGAGAAATCGATATCTTGTATCGCTTCCTCATACGTAGCCGGTTCGTTATCCTCAATGAGATTAATATCTACATGAGGTGAGATCAGAAACCCATACCTCTCAGGTTGTTTTCTGAATCTCTCCGACCTACGCGGTCATTGTGTAATCGAAGATTATGGTACAGTCTCGTCCCTGATAGATTGTTCATGTCCGTTAAGAATTCTGTGCCAGTAACAGTATCACTCCGATTTTCATCGAGTTCTATTTTCCTCCCACTTATCACTACATTTTGGAATTCCTTCTCAAGGAAAACCGCATGTAGAGCAACAAATACTTTGTTCTCTTGTGGGTGATAGAAGTAATATCTTTTGGTTTCCCTAGGATATCCTACGAATAGGCATTTATCCGAATTGGGTTCAAGTTTAGTACCTTCCAAATGTTTGACGTATGCCCAGCAACCCCAAATCTTCAGGAATGAGAAACCCGGTTTCTTTCCTGTCCATATCTCATACGGTATCTGTTGAACAGACTTTAACGGAACCTTATTCAAAATAAGTATTGCATTGTTCAATGCATATGAAAGTGTGGTTTATACCCACTAATTCTTGTACTCTTAGATTATTATTTGTTAGTTTCCATATCATTTAATGTCATTTATAGTTTATTTTATATTTTATTTGTAGGAAGCATTAGAACATGAAGAATGGATCAATTATGTGTGTTTCGGGACCCAATGGGAACATCAGGCTCAAGAAGCAGTAAAAACCAGCATCAGTTGCGCACTGAAAGTAAAAAGGCTATAACTTTTGATCTAGAAAGAGTTACGAGACCCATAATATATCGATTTCCATCTACTCGAGGAGATCTATTTAATTATGTGCACTGGAGCTGCGTCGCCCAAGTCTTAGCGCTGCAGCGCCCAGAATTGAAAAGAGTGACGTGAAGGATTTGAAAGAAAATCACCACCGTGGGCCATAGCTTAGTAAATTGTTGTTTGATTGTTTGACCAAATCTAAAAACAAAGAGGAAGAAAACAAGTGGGACCAGTGGCGTGAGGTGTCAAGAAAAAAAAAAGAAGAGAATGAAGAATAGGACAAAAAGACATGCACGTGAATAGCAAAAAGTTGGCTTATTAAAGAACATGGCGCCATGGCGCCTCAAGTCTACATAATGTCTATATAATTTCCCGAGAGTTCAGCGCCCAGGCGCCTACTTGCAAAGCCACGGCGCTGCGGAAGACAAGAAACCTACACGCTTCATGATTTATTTTTTTTAGATCCCTAATGATACCCAATAACTCTCAGCCTCCACTATAAATATAACAGTTCGTCCAACACTCAAGGGAGGCTAATGCACAGCGCAAAACACAGAAACACATATTTTTAGAGATCCAAGGAGAGGATTGAAGAGCAACAAGAGGAGATTAAGGCGTTGACATTCGAGGAGGAAGAAATTGAATTCGGATTTTATCTTCTTATTTCTTTCTTAGAACTCTAATGATTTCCATTAGATTCATGATTTGTTTATCAATGTATTTATCTTTTGTCATGAATTAACTCCTTAATTCTGGAGAATGATGTAATCTATGCTTGAACCTTGTATTGTGTTTATCAATTTTTTTATTAATTTTTATTAATTTATTTATATTCTTTTGAGTTTAATGATTCTTAATTGTTGGCCATAATTGAAGATGATGAATATTTAGAATCTATCACTCGAGATAGGGGATTTTGAATGGATCTAGAGAATATGACCTAAGATTTTATAGAGTTCGAGAGAATCTGTAGTCCTTTGAATTCGTTAACATAGAATCACAAATCATAATGAGTTGTTAACTATTGGATTTTTATAGAGATATCGAAGTCTGTAGTTAATGATATTTTCACTCGGCACTCGAGAGAGTGAGTGGATATTTTAGGAGTCTTGACTTATAAACAATATAACTAAACAATGATTAATTAATTGGCATGACAAATACATAGGTGACAGCTAGGTGAAATCAGAATCTAGAATCTCTATCGTATTAGTTCCTCCTATCCAATTATTTTATATTTATTTATTTAATTAAAATCTTTATTATTTATTTTCTAAATAAAGTTAGGATTATCAATTGTAATACTTAGTGAGAGTTAACGCAATCCTTGTGGGTTCGACACTCTTAACTCATATTTATACTAAAACTTGACACCGTACACTTGCGGTACGATATAAAAATATCACAACAAGTTTTTGGCGCCGTTGCCGGGGATTATTCGTTAATTGACATTAATACTGCTACCAAGTAATCTTATCTTTAATTTAGATTTTTATTTTTATTTTTATTTTATTTTCTTTATTTTCTTTAGTTTTGTCTTAAGTTTTATTTTTGTTTTTATTTCTTATTTATTATTTTTTTATTTTTATTTTATTTTTGTTTGGTTTTTTATTTTTTTCGTACGAGGTGAGTTTGAAAAGAAGCAATGGCAGATCCTATTGGTGCACTGATAGCTCAAGTATCGTCCCTCACGACTCATCTAGCAGTATTGACAAATCAAATTGTCCAATCGTCTATTGAAGTAGCTTCTACTAATGGAATACTTTTACTCAATAGATGAGCAGGATTTGAACAAGTACAGTATGTGAACAATTGGAAATTAACAACTGTAGAGGCAGTCCTATGCCTAATTATTATCATCCGAATTTTTTATATGCTTATATGGAGAATGTTTTACAACCTCCTCATAGCTTCAATTATCCAAAAGCTGAGCAGAAACCTTCCTTAGAAGACCTCATGAGCACTTTTGTAGCTACAGCTTCAGAGAGGTTTGAGAAGAATGAGTCAAGGCTGGATATAAATCGAAACACGGATGGGCAATATAGAGGCAAATATGAAATCTGTAGAAGCGTAAATTGGGTTGCTTGTTTCTTCCATGGTCAATCAACAAACATAGGTGTTTCCGAGTGATATTGAAGTCAACCCCATGAGTAATGTCAAATCATAACATGTAGGAGCGGAAAAGAGTTTAAAGACACCTCTCGGGACTTAGGCAGTAAAGAAGATGAAGTGGAATTTCAGGAGGAAACATTAACAGAAGAAGAAAACAAAGGTGAATTGATAATGAGAGGTCAAAATGAAGAAGTCACCTTCAGTGTTTTCAGAGCCATGCCGAGCCCTGAAGGTGATGCAGAATGTCACAGGATAAATATAGTAGAAAAGGGAGTTGTAAACACGCAGGGTGAATCATTTCAGCGACCTATGAGCATAATACAGTCATGCATAAAGGAAGATTCTCTGCAGCTAAACCTGAACCACTCCCAAAGCACCATAAAAAGAGGTAAAGAAATACTAGTGCTCACTTGGAGATGATCCTTGGAAGGTTAAAAAGGAAGTCAAGCCAGTTTTTCCGAATGTGCAGTCAAGAATTTCCAACTAGGGGAAAATCTACATATCCTGGGGGACCATCTATGGATAAATCACCACAGCCTGCCAAGCTGTCCTTTTCATGTCATAAGAACCGGTGGATACCAAAGAATAAAGCAGATGAGATTACCCAGTTCACTACGTTTAAGCCACCATAACCATTTGGGAGGTTGCATCTGGCTGAAGACGTTAAAATTAGCGCTAAGAGGGAGGCAACCCTTGCATTTGTTTTATTGTTATTTTTTTACTCTTAATTTTTTATTTTATTGTGTGCTATTTACTAAATTACATGTTATTTATGCAAGTAACACGAGACACACAACGCTCGCGCAACCAAATTCTAACCAGCAAAAGCCTGATCAATTCCATGCACGGTAGTGTTGTTCCTCACTATTGTTCTTTATTTTTTTTAATCTTACATTGAGGACAATGCAAATTTTGAGTTTGGGGGTGTGTGTATGCTGTTTACTTGCTATTTAGTTGTTTAAATTTATTGAAAAAAAAAATTTAGTCTTTGATAGTAAAGCATAAATCCTGTGATGAAGTTTGTTTGTTTGTGAGTGAAATTTTATAAACGATAAGTGCCCAATTACTTTTATCTGATGCCTTGAATAACTGATTTATGTTAGACTCGTAAGCACTTAAAAGTAGATTTTTAGCAGTAAAACTTAAGTAGTTGACAAGGTGACTAGTTAAAGAAATTGCATGTCGATGAATGACCGTTTGCTTAGATATCTATCTTGATTTGCTAGTGTTATGAAGTATGATATAGCTAAAAAGAAAAATATCTCTAAAGAAAGAAAATAAACCACCTATAACCGACAAGCGTGAAGCTACCCATGGGCGAGTATTAGGACCATCATGAGGAGAAATGCTACCTTAAAGGGTAGGTTTGTTAATGAAAAAAAGTGCAAAATGAAGAGAAGTAAAAAGAGACAAGGAAAAAAAAAGAAAAATCATAACATACTGAGCATGAAATAAAGCAATTAAGAGCATAATTGAGATATGTAGGTTGATTTGACCCATCGATTCTATTTTTTAAACGAAATCATTGAGTTGATTTACTTAGAAATCAAGCTGTGAATGAACCTTTACATACACACACACACACCGTGAGTCTAGCTTAAATAATTTATTCAAGAATTTGGATTCGAGTTGTAATTGCGTACTTTGAAGGTTCTCTAATTTCATTTATAAACTTTCTTTGAGGAAAATATTATGCGCAACTATCGGGACTATCTTTTGTTATTTATTTTATATTTTTGCATGATTGTGTGTGAATGATGTTTTTGGGTGTCGTCACTGTAAGCGCTCACGAGACTATAACTCGTCCACTAGGGTCGCCTAGGGGTTTAAAGGCTTGTTGCATATATTAAATGCAATCGTGATCCCTACGAAAGTGGCCTAGTTAATTTAGTTATTTTTATTTATTTATTTGAATTTAGTTTTTATTTTATCTTTTACTCGGGACTAGCAAAACCTTAAGTTTGGGGGTGTTTGATAAGTGTGGTTTATACCCACTAATTCTTGTACTCTTAGATTATTATTTTATTAGCTTCCATATCATTTAATGTCATTTATAGTTTATTTTATAGTTTATTTATAGGAAGCATTAGAACATGAAGAATGGATCAATTACGTGTGTTTCGGGACCCATTGGGAACATCAGACTCAAGAAGTAGTAAAAACCAACATCAGTTGCGCACTGAAAGTAAAAAGGCTATAACTTTTGATCTATAAAAAGTTACGAGACCCATAATATATCGATTTGCATCTACCCTAGGAGATCTATCAAATGATGTGCACTGGAGCTGCGGCGCCCAAGGCTTAGCACTGCAGCGCCCAAATTGAAAAGAGTGACGTGAAGGATTTGAAAGAAAATCACCAACGTGGGCCATAGCTTTGGAAATTGTTGTTTGATTGTTTGACCAAATATAAAAACAAAGAGGAAGAAAACAAGTGGGACCGGTGGCGTGAGGTTTCAAGAAAAAAAAAAGAGAATTAAGAATATGACAAAAAGGCATGCATGTGAATAGCAAAAAGTTGGCTTATTAAAGAACATGGCGCCTCAAGTCTTCATAATGTCCATACAATTTCCTGACAGTTCAGAGCCCAGGCGCCCACTTGCAAAGCCACGGCACTGCGGAAGACAAGAAACCTACACGCTTCAGGATTTATTTTTTAGGGTTTTTTAGATCCGTAATGATACCCAATGACTCTCAGCCTCCACTATAAATATAACAGTTCGTCCAACACTCAAAGGGAGGCTAATACACAGTACAAAACATAGAAACACATATTTTTAGAGATTCAACGAGAGGATTGAAGAGCAACAAGAGGAGATTAAGGCGTTGACATCCGAGAAAGAAGAGATTGAATTCGGGTTTTATCTTCTTATTTCTTTCTTAGAACTCTAATGATTTCCATTAGATTCATGATTTGTTATCAATGTATTTATCTTTTGTCATGAATTAACTCCTTAATTCTGGAGAATGATGTAATCTATGTTTGAACCTTGTATTGTGTTTATCAATTTTGTTATGAAGTTTTATTAATTTATTTATATTCTTTTGAGTTTAATGCTTCTTAATTGTTGGCCACAATTGAAAATGATGAATGTTTAGAATCTATCACTCAAGAGAGTGGATTTTGAATGGATCTAGAGAATATGACCTAGGATTTTATAGAGTTCGAGAGAATATGTAGTCCTTTGAAGTTGTTAACATATAATCACAAATCGTAATGAGTTGTTAACTATTGGATTTTTATAGAGATATCGAAGTCTGTAGTTAATGATATTTTCACTCGGCACTCGAGAGAGGGACTGGATATTTTAAGAGTCTTGACTTATAAACAATATAACTGAACAATGATTAATTAATTGGCATGAAAAATACATAGGTGACAGTTAGGTGAAATCAGGATCTAGAATCTTTATCGTATTAGTTACTCCTATTCAATTATTTTATATTTATTTATTTAATTAAAATCTTTATTATTTATTTTCTAAATAAAGTTCAAATGATCAATTGTAGTACTTAGTGCGAGTTAATGCAATCCATGTGGGTTCGAAACACTTGACTCATATTTATGCTAAAACTTGACACCGTACACTTGCGGTACGATATAAAAATATCAAAACAAGTTTTTGGCGCCTTTGCCGAGGATTATTCGTTAATTGACATTAATACTGCTACCAAGTAATCTTAGCTTTAATTTAGATTTTTATTTTTATTTTTATTTTTATTTTATTTTCTTTATTTTCTTTAGTTTTGTCTTAAGTTTTATTTTTGTTTTTATTTCTTATTTATTATTTTTTTATCTTTTTATTTTATTTTTGTTTGGTTTTTTATTTTTTCGTACGAGGTGAGTTTGAAAAGAAGCAATGGGAGATCCTATTGGTGCACTGATAGCTCAAGTATCGTCCCTCACGACTCATCTAGCAGTATTGACAAATCAAATTGTCTAATCGTCTATTGAAGTAGCTTCTACTAATGGAATACTTTTACTCAATAGCGGAGCAGGATTTGAACAAGTACAGTATGTGAACAACTGGAACTTCAACAACTGTCTAGGCAGTCCTATGCCTAATTATTATCATCCGAATTTTTCATATGCTGATATGGAGAATGTTTTACAACCTCTTCATGGCTTTAATTATCCAAAAGCTGAGCAAAAACCTTCCTTAGAAGACCTCATGAGCACTATTGTAGCTACAGCTTCAGAGAGGTTTGAGAAGAATGAGTCAAGGCTGGATATAAATCGAAACACGAATGGGCAATATAGAGGCAAATATGAAATCTGTAGAAGCGTAAATTGGGATGCTTGTTTCTTCCATGGTCAATCAACAAACATAGGTGTTTCCGAGTGATATTGACCCAATGAGCAATGTCAAATCATAACCTGTAGGAGCGGAAAAGAGTTTAAAGATACCTCTCATGACTTAAGCAGAAAAGAAGATGAAGTGGTATTTTAGGAGGAAACATTAACAGAAGAAGAAAACAAAGGTGAATTGATAATGAGAGGTCAAAATGAAGAAGTCACCTTCAGTGTTTTCAGAGCCATGCCGAGCCCTGAAGGTGATGCGGAATGTCACAGGATAAATACAGTAAAAAAAGGAGTTGTAAACACGCAAGGTGAATCATTTCAGCGCACTTTGAGCATAATACAGTCATGCATAAAGGAAGATTCTCTACAGCTAAACCTGAAACCACTCCCAAAGCACCGTAAAAAGAGGTAAAGAAAGACAAGTGCTCACTTGAAGATGATCCTTGGAAGGTTAAAAAGGAAGTCAAGCCAGTTTTGCCAAATGTGCAGTCCAGAATTTCCAACTGGGGGAAAATCTACATATCATGGGGGACCATCTATGGATAAATCACCACAACCTGCCAAGCTGTCTTTTTCATGTCATAAGAACCGGTGGATACCAAAGAATAAAGCAGCTAAGATTACCCGGTTCACTACGTTTAAGCCACCATAACCATTGGGAGGTTGCATCTGGCTGAAGACGTTAAACTTAGTGCTAAGAGGGAGGCAACCCTTGCATTTGTTTTATTGTTATTTTTTTACTCTTAATTTTTATTTTATTGTGTGCTATATATTTTTCCTTGGGTTTCTCAGAACCCTTTGATGATTTGGCCTTGCCCTTGTTCTTATGCTTCTTCTTCTTCACACCTCCAATCGCCTTGGGCCAAGCCCTCGGAGTCTGAGATGTCGAAGGGAAGTACACCTCGCGCTTCTTGCCCTTTAGAAGCTCATTTTCTGCCTCTTTCAGAATGGATATTAACTCTCCAAAAGTATCATCTTGGTTCAGCATATTATAGTTCATGATGAACCCACTCTAGGAGAGACTGCAAGATCAAATCTATGGAGGTCTTTGCATCGAAGACAATGCCCATTTGAGACAGTTGCTCGATGTCATCAATCATCTGTGACACGTGGTGCTCAACAGATTTACCCTCTGACATACGTGCACGGAAGAGCTTTTTCTGTAACTCATATTTTTGCGATCTTAGATTAGATCGATGAAGATCGTGCAATTTTACCAACATATTATATGGATCCAATTAACAATGTTTGGGTACAGTCTAACTGTTACAAGAAAAATAAATTATATTAGTCCAACTAATAAGAATAATTGACGAAATAATTTGAAAACGCGTAAAGCTAAATATTCGAACAAAATTGCAAATTCAATACTAGCATCCCACTATTTTTCGGCGAGCCTCTAACCCTCTGTTAAGTACTCGGGAAACCTAGTTTCCTAGTAGGCTAGGATCCCGTTAAATAACGCACAACCTTGACTTTGGTCAACAAGTTGTATGATATTTAACTAGGTAGATCTCAAAGATCAATTGGATCTCATCCAATTCCTACATCTGGTAGGTGGACCTCCAAGTCTGAAACATATACACAGTGTATATGCCAATATCTCCAATATATTTGCCTAATCTATTTCCTCTGAATCAACTAAGCCTTGGCTTTAGCACAAGAAGCTTAATGATTCCAGTTAAGCGGGACCCATTGACTTTGGAAAGCTTCATAATCGATATCGATGGACAAGAAGTGATCTTGACTTTGGCCAACAAATCACAACTTGGACAAGACACCAATATAGAACAAAGCTTTCATGATTCAAACACATCCACAATTGACAAAGGTCTTGACTTTGGCCAACAAACGAATGCCAATCTTGGATCTTGAGCAAGAATCACTCAATGGAAGGAAAAACAATTAATATATTTTGAGGGTTTTTGCGTAATTGGCAACCAATTTATTATCTTTGTTAGGTCTCATCATATACCCTTAAGCATGCATTCTAAAAGCATAATAAGGCGCGGAAATAAAATTAATAACGATATACGGATGAATATTTAACAAATTATTCCTAGAACAAATCACTTCATATCCTTTCCCCTGCTAGCACTATTCTTACTTCTACCCAATTATATAATACAATAACAGAAATCTCATTAATATTGAGGGGAATTAGGTGAGAAGAGAGTACAAAGAATCAAGAGAGATAAGGCTGGAAACGCAGGTCCAATTAATAAATTCTAAATTTACAACAATTTCCAAAATTGTCTTTTCCCTTCTAATATCCATCCGATATATGCTATTCATTCATCACATCCATGTATTCATTTAAGCATGTTATTCAATCAATCTAATAAAACTAATTAATCTTTGAATATTAGTGATCATCCAATGTTCAAACAATGATTTGATTTGCACGAGTCCAACTCAATTTAGAATGAGTACTCGAAGTACGAATTCTTGAATTATATCGAACTACTCTATAAATCTAATTTAATTCGTATTCAATACTAATTTATTTATTTAACTCCAAATTAAATATCTACAATTTTTAATGCGCTTTAACGACTTAGATTTCAAATCTAATCTAAATGGGTCTCAAAGCCCGATTAACATCCAATATCGTTTAATTAAAATCCAATGGGCTTTCAATTGATTTCATAAGGCATGGACTTTGAACAATATGGGTCAAACCCAAATGTCAAAGTCCAATTAAGGAATCACCCTTATTTGCCAAGAACCAATTTCGACCCATTAGGCCCAATTAAATATTTAAAGCCCATTAGTTATATTTGGACTTAATGCAGTGGTTTAGGCCCAATTTGGATCCAATCCAATTTCCCTAAACCAACTTGGCTCAACCAAGCCCATTATGCCCAAATACAACAATTATAAGCCCAATTCAAAATCAAGCCCAATTAATTAATTTCAATATTCCAATTTTCAAAATTCAATTAATTCAAGTGTAATACATTAATTGATTATCTAAATTAATATTTCCAAAATACAAATTTAATCAATTAATCATCTATTAATTTGTTCAACTCATGTCCAACATTTTTGAATCAAAAAATCATCTCATTATATGCTTATCAACTCACGACATTCTAGGGTTTTATTTGTCCGATTTCGTTTTCAATCCGATTGAATTACAAATCAACATTTTCCAAGTCTTTCAAGTCATCCAATGATCAAAAGAACAAAAAAATACCATGACTTTAGGGCACTAATAGCATTCGGCCAAGCCAATGATTTGGGGAAAAATTGATCCAATCCAATTTTCTAAAAATTGATCACAAACAACTTCAAGTCATCCATATACAAGCATGCCCAAACAATTAATTTACTCAAAACATGCTCAAATCCAATTTACCCAAATTTTACACTAGGTATATTTCATGCTCAAAATGGCTCAATGATACAATTGTTGGGTTTCTAGGTTAATCCCAAGATCAATATAAGCATAGAAATAGAATGAATACTCATAAGAAGTATGGCGGAATCATACTTACAAAGATCGGCTTTGAGATGTGTTGAGAAGCAAAATGAACTCCAAGATCCCTTTGAGAATTCGGCCAAGGTGGAACTCCAAGCTCCAAGCTTTGTCTTTTGATTCCAAGCTCCAAGGTTGGTTTCCCTATCACCTTGTATTGATTCATGAAGGTGCTAGCCTTAGGATGATTTGTAACAAATCTTCCTATCTTCTTCCTCTTTGTTTGGCCAAGAGAAGAAATGAAATGGACAGAGTTTTGTTTTCCAAATGGGCGTGAATAATATGAATGAGAGAGAGAGTGATTTGGTTTTGTTGACTTGAAATTTGATTTCAAAAAACAAAATCATTTACCAAATGTTTGGTAAAGGTCAATCAAACCCACCATCAAGTCAACTTGTATGTTAAACAAGTTATCACCATGCCTTCACCTAAACCCATCACTCAAAGCAATTTTAAAGTGACAACTGATGTGACATGTGATGTGACATTGGGCCCCACTAGATTCGAAATCCGAGTGGGTCCACAAATACTCCCGGGCTCGGGTTCGCTAATTCCGAATTAATGAATTTTCGATTGCGACGTAATTAAATCAAATTTAATAAAATAATTATGCCAAGAAAAATTACTATTAATGTCGCTAGCGAGTTAATTCTAAATTAACTCGTTTGCCCCCAATTAAAATCCTATTTCAATTCCGCGTTGAAATCTAATTTCGTTTAATATATCAAATATATTATTTTATCGATTAATTCCAAATTAATCATTTCTCTCTCTTCAAATAGTATTTTATCCCATATAAAATCTCTCCGCTATTAATCCCAGATTAATTAAGTTCGAATCATACGTCATCGGTGAATCTTCGGGAAGCGACCCAAGAGATCCCTGGATATGTGGCAGTAAATCCGGTCGTCGGACTATCCGAACACGTACGTATCTCGTACTACATTTTTACCTATTTACAAGACATGGTTGGCTTCTAGCAAAGCACCTTGCCTTCCCAATTCTACATAAATATTCTTAATGGAATATACAATCTTTATCAGGCGTAATATACGTAGTATTGCGTATAGCGATCCAGTATCGGATGTCACATGCAAGGCATGGAGCTTGAATAGTGTCTGCCCTGTACGAAGCATATATCAGATATCAAGCAACTAGTCTCTTTAATCGGATAATCATGACTTAGTCATATTATCCCGATGGTTACAACACAATAGAGAACCAGTTCTGTATCCCTGCGTGATCATCATCTTCATATGACTGAAGTGATACTTACGTCTTGACATCACATCCAATACACTACGATTCTCAATAAACCCAGAAGAGGCGTACACAGAACCTATTAAAGTCCTGGACGACCAAAACCAAAGCGTATCGATTGTCGCAAGTACTAGCGATGCAAGTCTCAGGTTAAGACCAAATACACTTACCCTGATGCGGATTCCCATAGACACATAGTCACACTACCAATGGAATTCTGTGGGGTCTATCCAGAGCGAAGCTGTTTCCGTACCATCGGTAAACACAACCTCCTACCGCACTTGCATAAGTATCCTATACTTAAATATATGAGAACTATGTTGTTACGCTTCCATAAAATGCACAAGTGGAATACTAGTCTATTCTGTATTATCGATGTCCAATCTCGATAATACTATGACTAGGGATGTTTTAATGATTAAACCATTTTGAATTGATACTGTCTCATATCTTATCAATTCGGAACTAATCATAAGGACTTTTACCATTTATATATCCAAGTAAATAAATTACAAAATGATAAAAGGCAATTTCCATTGCTACATAGTTAATTTGTACAAAAACCAAAATGTCTTTTACAAATAGTGACGCTATGGGTCATAAATGTCCAACAGCTTGGGGCCATCTCTATTGAAGCCCACATGCGTCTCTATTTGTTTATTGCAATCGGCCATAAAATTCTGAATTAATCCCGCCATTGCTTCTCTGAGACTTTTGGTCCCCTACCTCGTAATTGGCTCTTCTGGTACTTGTAATGGGTCTTTTGCTTTGTTATCGGGCTCAATCATGTCATTCCCTCCCTCTTGAAAAGGATTCGACCTCGAATCTGTACCTGCATCAAAAGGAGCTAAGTCAAAAACATTAAATATAGCAAACACGTTATACTTACCTTGTAAATCCAGCTTGTATGCATTGTCATTAATCCGTTCCAAGACTTGAAATGGACCATCCCCTCTCTGTTGTAGCTTAGATTTACGTTGTTCATGAAATATCTCCTTGCGCATACCCAAACCCAATCTCCAGGTTGAAATACCACACGTTTTCTTCCCTTATTAGCATGAGAAGCATATTGCTCATTCTTTCGTTGTATTTGCTCTCTTACTTTCTCATGTATATGCTTCACCAAATCGGCTTTCCTTTTTTCCATCTAGCCCCACATACTCATCAACAGGAAAAGGTAACAAATCTAATGGAGTTAGTGGATGAAAACATAAACAATTTCACATGGTGAGTAAGATATAGAGGAATGAATACTACGATTATATAAAAATTCAACAAAAGGCAAACAATCCTCCCAGGTTTTTAAGTTCTTATTGATAATAGTACGCAATAACTGAGTTAAAGTCCTATTAACAACCTCGGTCTGGCCATCAGTCTGGGGGTGGCAAGTAGTATAATACAAAAGTTTAGTTCCTAACTTACCCTATAAAACTTTCCAAAAATGACTAAGGAATTTGACATCACGATTTGAAACTATACTCCGTGGAATCCCATGGAGTCGTACTACTTCTCTAAAGAATAAGTCAGCAATGTTAGTGGCATCATCAGTTTTATGACATGCTATAAAGTGTCATCTTATTAAACCTATCAACCACTACAAAGATGGAATCTCTACCTTCTTAGTCCTAGGTAAACCCAAGATAAATTCCATCGATACATCTACCCATGGCTCACTAGGTATTGGCAATGGTGTATACAACCCATGAGGCATAACCTTAGATTTAGCATGTTTACAAGTTAAGCATTTATCATACAAACGCTAAATATCTCTTCGTATTTTAGGCTAATAAAAATGTTCACTCAATACCCATATGGTTTTGGCAATGCCAAAGTGCCCCATTAAACGTCCCTCATGTGATTCCCTCACTAACAACTCACACATACTACAAACAGGAATGCATAATCTATTCTCCCTAAACAGAAACCCATCATGTTGGTAGAATTTACTAAAAACAGACTTTTCACATGCAGCATAGATAGTACTAAAGTCAATATCACTAGCATAAAGTTCTTTAATAAAATCAAACCCAAGCATTCTTTCACTCAATGAAGTAAGTAAAGCATACCTTCGCGATAGTGCATTAGCGACAATATTTTCCTTATCTTGTTTGTAGCGGATTACATATGGAAATGTCTCAACAAACTTTAACTATTTTATATGTCGTTTGTTCATCTTACCTTGGCCCTTCAGATGCTTCAATGATTCGTGATCTGTATGGATGAAAAACTCTCGAGGCCTCATATAATGCTGTCAAGTCTCAAGGGCTCTCACTAGCGTATTCAACTTCTTGTCATATGTGGGGTACCTTAAAACTGCTACATTCAGCTTCTCACTAAAGTAAGCTATTGGTCACTTTTATTGCATAAGAACCGCTCCAATGCCTATTCTGGATGCATCACAATCAATCTCAAATGTCTTCTTAAAGTTGGGTAGTGCCAAGACTGGTGCACTGTACAACTTCATTTTCAGATCCTGGAATGCACGCTCCTGCTCTTCACCCCATTTGAAGCCAACAATCTTCTTCACTACTTCAGTTAGTGGTGTTACAATACTACTGAAGTCTTTAACAAATCTACGGTAGAAGCTTGCTAATCCATGGAAGCTTTTGACTTCTGTCACTGTTGTTGGTGTTGGCCAATCCTGAATTGCCTTCACTTTTTCCAAATCTACCTCGATGCCATCTACACTCATAACAAATCCAAGGAAAACAATTCTATCCATAAAAAAGTGCACTTATCAAAGTTAGCATATAGTTTTTCCTGCCTTACCACATCAAGAACATGCTTCAAATGCATAACATGCTCATCTACTGTTTTACTGTAAACTAAGATGTCATCAAAATAAACCACAACAAACTTACCTAAAAATGCACACATAACATGATTCATCAATCTCATAAATGTGTTAGGTGCATTTGAAAGACCAAATGACATAACTAACCATTCACACAAGTCATACTTAGTCCTAAATGCAGTTTTCCACTCATATCTCTCTCTCATGCGAATTTGATGGTATCCACTTTTTAAATCAATCTTACTAAAAATTTTGGAACCATGCAATTCATCCAACATGTCATCTAGTCTAGGAATAGGGTGACGATACTTTACCGTAATATTATTGATAGCTCAACAATCAATGCACATTCGCCAGGTCCCATCTTTCTTAGGAACTAGAAGCACTGGTACTGCACAAGGACTCATGCTTTCCCTTACATACCTCTTGTCCATTAACTCTCGTACTTGCCTTTGTAGCTCCTTTGTCTCCACATGATTGCTCCTATAAGCCGGTCTGTTAGGAATGACTGCTCGAGGTATGAAGTCTATCTGGTGCTCAATACCTCTAATGGGTGGAAGCCCACTAGGTATGTCCTCTGTCAGTACGTCACTTTAATCCTGCAGAAGAGATGAAATAGACACAAAAAGCAAAGATAAATATGAGGCTCCTTATAGACTAACAATAGCATGAGCTCGCTAGCCTTGAATACTTTCCTCGCTTCACCCTCACCCATATAGAAACTCTTTTTAACTTAACCTTTTGTTTCCCCTTCACGTTCACTCACACTCCCATTGGGAACTCCCACGGCCTTGGCCTTATTTTTCTCACTACATACATCATTCTCACTAGCCTCACCCAAGGTGGTGTTTCCCTTCGCTCTCTCTTTGTCACGCTCAAGTTACAACTTAACCTGATCTTCATGGACTTGTGCAGGTGTAAGTGGGTATGTAATGGGTTTTCCCTTATGCTGAAAAGAGTCCTACATGCATTGGTATCACATCATATAGGACATCATCTGTGTATGGCCCAATGGTAAAGCTCAATAATACCTGCTTTGTCATACTTATTTCCCCCACAATCATTTAACCACTGCAACTTGTAAGGCTTCGGGTGTCTCACGCAACTCAACCCCAATTGCTCAATCAAAGTTGTGCTAGCAACATTAGTACAACTGCCCCCATCTATGATCATACTACACTTCTTACCATTCACACGACACCTAGAATAGAATATGTTCTCTCTATGTTTCACTCTCTCATCCTCTACAACATGTGCACTCAAAGCACGTTTGACAACTAAGGATAAGTTATTCAGCGGGCATGCAGCTCCCTCATGGTCACTAGCATCCTCCAACTCTGGCATCTCATCGTCAACCTCACTATCAGTAGAGTACATATCTCCATTCTTCTTATAAATCACTAAGGTACGTCTATTGGGACATTCTGAAGCATAGTGTCTCATGCCCAAACATTTAAAACACTTGACATCCTTAGTTCTAGTAGTTGTACCCTCAGGTTTTGGTCTAGTTTTACTCGGTTCTGCAGCCTCTTTACCCTTGGCACTAGGTTCGGCCTAGGCGTATTAAAGCCTCCACTGAACTCACCTCTAAGCTTGTCAAAGCCTCCATCCCGCTTCTCATTCAGAACCCTCTTCCCTTTCCATACAGAAGTAGCCTGAGTACCAAATCTGAATGTGGACTTTTTCTTGAGTTGTCTCTCTACCTTGATAGCCATGTGAAGCATATCCTCCAAATCAACATAATGATACAACTCCACCATGTTGGCAATCTCTCTATTTAAGCCCCCTAGAAACCGTGCCATAGTAGCTTCTGCATCCTCAACTATATTTACCCCGAACATGGCAACTTCCATTTTGGTGTAATAGTCATCAACACTCTTGGTCCCCTGATACAGATGTTGTAGTTTCTGATACAATTCCCTATAGTAGTGGATGGGTATAAATCTCTTTCTCACGAGACCTCTAAGTTCTGCCCATGTCTAAACTGGTCTCTCATAATTTCTCCTCCGAGTAGAGAGAAACTGATCCCACCAAATCATAGCATAATCAGTAAACTCAATTGCTGCCAGATTGATCTTCTTCTCGTCTGTGTAGTGATGACAGTTGAAAATCAATTTTCTTTTCTTTTCCTATTCTAAATAAGCTTCAGGATCATTTTTGCCGTGGAATGTTGGTATCTTGATCTTGATGCTACCTAGATCACCATCTACATCTCATCGTCTAACATATCCCTTCCTATCATAATCCTCTCTTCTGGCATCAAATGCACCTCTATCATCAAACTATTTATCCCTCCTATCATTCCTCCTATCAAACCTCCTATTAGGCCTCCTATCATACCCAGGTCGAAATCTCTCCTCAACATCATCAAGACCATCAGAATCATCAAACTCATTTTCAGCTTCCTCTTCATCTGGCGGTACATACTGTGGTGGTATACGGTAAGGTGGCACATTATGAAGTGGTGGTACATTCTGAGGTGGTGGTATATGCTGGGGTGGTGGTGCTCTGGGACGGCTACCAGTTTGAATACTCTCTACACTCTTGGACAATCTCTCCAAAGTAGTATTCATGTTCTCCATCACAACTGTAAATTGTAGATTTTCCAGGGGGTAACGGAACCAAATCCCAAGTGCCACTTGAGTGTAAAGCAGCCATTTCATACATCATTGCTTGTTTCCATCCTGGACCAGACAAAGCCTCATGGACATTTCTAGGAAGAGGAACAGAAGACAATGTGGAGATAAAAGCAAAGTATGGAGCAGATAAATGATGATAACCGAGAAATGTATAAATAGGATGTGGATTATGAGTGGAACGAATACCTTTACTGGTGGCAATTGCGCCAAGAAGGTCTGGAGCAGGTTGTGAGTCAGTGGCTACAGTTTCAATGCCGGTGGAAGATAGAGAACGAGAACGATGGTGATATACCAGAAAAGGACGAGGTGGTGACATAGTCTCAAGTGTAGATGAAAGAATAGAACATAAGTACCGCAGAAGGGGTGGGAAGAGTCAGGGTATGAGGAGAGAAGTAAGATGATGACTCGAAGAATGTGACGTCGGCAGAGATAAAGTAGCAGTTATTATCTGGAGAATAACATCGGTACCCTTTTTGAAGTCGGGGATATCCTAAGAAGATGCATTTAGTAGATTTTGCAGAAAGTTTATCTTATCCCGGGGTTAGATTATGGACAAAACGCACACAACCAAATATGCGAAGTGGGACCGAATAAAGAGGCTGGTTGGGAAATAAGATAGAGTGGGGAATTTGGCCCTGCAAAATAGAAGAAGGCATGCGATTAATGAGATAGCAAGCAGTAAGAACTGCATCCCCCCAGAAACGAAAGGGTATATGGTTATGGATTAATAAAGTACAAGCCGTCTCAATGAGATGTCGATTTTTACGTTCAGCTAGACCATTTTGTTGGGGTGTATAGACACAAGATAACTCATATAGAATACCTAGAGATGATATAAAGGTGGTAAAATGAGCAGAAAAATATTCCCGAGTATTATCACTGCGAAATACACGAATGGGAACATCAAATTGAATTTTGATATCAGCACAAAATTTTCGAAAAATAGGAAATAACTCATAAAGATCTTTCATTAAAAATAGCCAAGTATTTCGAGAGTAATCATCAATAAATGTAACAAAATATCGAAATCCCATAACAGAATTGACATGACATGGACCCCAAACATCGGAATGAATTAACTCAAAAGGGGACGCAGCCCGATTATTGATTCGATTGGGAAATCGTACACGAGTATGTTTCCCAAGTACTCTCATGGAAGTGAAGATAATGAAGAAAGTTGCGGAACTAGCTTCTGAAGCTTAGAGAGACTGGGGTGACCTAAACGGTTGTGGAGAATATCAGCAGAATCAGTGGAGTTGCAAGCGACCGCAGGCAAAGACTGCGTGAGATGATAAAGGCCTTGTGACTCACATCCTGTACCAATCATCCGTCCCGTACCATGGTCCTGTACAATAACATAATGATTAAGAAATGTGACAGAACAATTCAGATCATGAGTGATTTTGCAAACAGAAATAAGATTGAAAGGACAACCCGGTATATAAAGCACATATTTAAGAGGTAAGGAAGGAACATGAGAGTCTTGTCCAATTCTTTTAGCGATAGTTTTAGAACCATTAGCAAGAGTAACCATAGGAAGAGAATGAGAGCTAGTTAAAGAAGATAAAAGTTTTGGATTACCAGAAATGTGATCAGAGGCGACATAGTCCAGGACCCATGGGCCCAATGGTGAGGACTGAGTGATGCAGGCAATAGAATTACCAGTATGAGCAACGGAAGCAGATGATGAAGACTAAGAGGCCTGATACTGGAGGAAAGCTCTATACTCGGCTTCAGACAGAGTAATATTCTGAGAGGGCTGGTCGAAATAGTCTGAAGATGGCTTCAGACAAACAATGTATTCAGAAATATCCATATCTCGCTGATGCAAACTGAACATGTTAGAGACCACAGAATAGAAACATTGAATATCATTAGTATATAAAGAGCGAGCTTTGCCGCATAAATTAGAGCAGGTCTTATAAGGCATAAAAATAACCAGTAGTTTCGGATTAATGGCCTGCCAAAGTAAATTACATACCTGGGCATCTATTTTCTTCCAAAGTGGTCGTTCTTCAGGAATAATAACTTCAGCATTGGAAGTCAAATGGTCTTCACATCCTTGTCCCATAAACCGGAGTTCAACAGAGGCGGCCCAACACATAATTTAGAGGACCGAATAATTTTTCAGATGTAAGAACATAATTACTAGAGATAATAGAAATGTAAGCACCAGACTTACCCAAAGCGGATGGGAAGGGAGGAGGATTATTGCTCGGGTCGGCCATGACAGTGAACAGTGAAGGGAATAGTGACACGTGAACAGTGACACCGGAATAGTGACGTTGAAAAAAGTGAAAAGAAACCCTATGATCAACCTACCGATACCATGCTTTATTATTTTCTTATTTTAAACTATACAAGAATTGGCTTTATACAGCCTTCAGTCTTCTCTAAAAAAGGAAGATAAATCTACCCATAATTACATACAATCAATTACCATATCTCTAGCAATCTTAAAGATATTTTCCTATTTCTAACAGGATTTATGTACTAAAGCTTCATGTATTGTAAAACGGAATTGATTATTGTAATAATAATAATAAATGCATTATTCATTTTATCAAATTTGTTTGATTTATATCGCATATTGTCCAATTATCTTGTTTACCTTGATTACTCTTGTACCTTCAGATTTAGTGTATGTTTAATGCACGAGAGGATTTAACTCTGGAGTTAGTAATCTAAATAGTTCATAGAGAGCAAACAAAGGGAGTACTATGTTTATGGTTTATCTATAGTTACGGTCCATCCATACTTGTATGACGTCCTTGATCCGCAATCGTTCATGTAGTGACATGAGAATGGAGGCACCTTGTATGATGAGATCATATAGGACTGGACTCAGATAAATACGAATTTCTTTTAATATCCGTTAACCGAAAAAATTCATTTTATCAAATAGATGGTTATATATGGATTCGATCTTAATCTTGAGTGTACTACAAACTCATGCATGACAGACTATATCCTTTAATTTACTGTGGTGAGGTTGGTGATGCATTCCCGGCTAATAACTATGTATTTTGGGATATGGTTTGGTGTGTAACTGGGAACTTTTTACATAGATATGGAATTCACTCCTTCTTACGAGAAGCAGATGAATATCTCTTTTAAGAGTTGATTCGGGACTTGAACAATTTTAGCACTCAACTTTTCTATTACGAATAGAAAGTTTTATATTCATAATTATTATGAATTAATTGTTCATTATAGAATCAATGGTGCTTAAGAGACAAAATATTTAGAGGGCTTTTAACGGACTTTTGATCCAGCTCTATTTATGAGATATTCGTGAAGGGCTATATCTATATGTAATGACTATATCGGCGGACACCAAATTTGTTCGGTTTATTTTATCCATCTATGGTAACCGGAGTTCAACTTCGAGTTTTTAGTGGAATAACGTGCAGTTAATAATTCGTAATATTTGATTAAAGAGTTTAATTAATATTTCGGAATTATTGGACCTCGGAACCGTAGGTCCATTTGGTCCCCGTGCTAGCTCGATTAACTGTAGCAAATATAATATAATTAGATTGTCTAATTATATGCTCACTTTATATTTATATATTATTAATGAGATTAATAATATTTATTGTCACAAATGAAAACTATAATTAGTTTAACTTAATATTTTCTAGAATTATTTGATTATGAGATAATCAAGTTAGTAATAATTATGAGATAATTACTATAACATAATTGAAGATAAATAAATCATTATTAAGATATTGATTTTTATTTACCATTGGAGACAAAGCCATATGGCTTACCATGTCATCCAAGCAATTATATCCATTAGGTGGCTTGGATACACCTAATAGTTTTGTCATTAACTAATGCATTTTATGCTTTGGTATGGCCTCCACATTTACATGTTTGCCATTGATCATTGAATGTTTATTGACAAAGTCCTTGTCTTTAATCTATCATTTCTTATGCTTTGGTATGACATTCACATTTTGTGTTGGCCATTGCAAGAAAGCATTAGATGCTTAATGACAAGGTTATTTGGCTTGTGTAAGAGAATATAATCTCTATCATTTCTCTCACTTCCTAAGGTTAACATTTTGCATTCATTCACACAAGTGTTGTGAGAGTGTTTGAAATTCTAAAAAGCCAAATACCATTGTGACATCTTAATTCTCTAAATTATTTAAAGGTTTGATCTTTGTGAGTAAAGTCCACACTTCGGTTTTTTGGTTTCGATTCATAGTTCGGAAAATCGAGTGGTTGATCCAAGCATTGGACAATGAAAGATTGATCTTGGCTACTACAATAAAGGGAGAAGATAAAGAAAATTTTAAAGATCTATACCAGATCCAGTGACACCACAAGCAACTTCCACAGTGCTAAGGAAAGTAACTTTCGCCGCTCTAACAAAAAGGTCGTGTCCTACACTTAGGCCATATTATTTCAGGTCAATGAGTGGCCACGAATCCTGCAAAGTTACAAAGTATGAAAAATTGGCCAGTGCCCACCAGTTTAAAGTCATTACGTGGCTTTTTAGGTCTAACTGGATGTTATCACTAATTTGTTAAAAACTATGGAAGGTTGGTTGCACTCCTCACTTCACTATTGAAGAATAATGCCTTTAAATGGAGTAGTCAAGCACACACAACCTTTGAAGCTTTGAAGAGAGCCATGGTCAGCGCTCCTTTCTTGGCTTTACCAGATTTTTCAAAAACTTTCGTTGTAGAAACTGATGCGTCTGGATTTGGGCTAGGAGCAGTTTTGATGCAAGATAAGCATCATATAGCCTATTACAGCTAAATGTTATCCTCAATGGCTCAAACAAAGTCAATATATGAGAAGGAACTCATGGCAATTGTCTTTGCTACATAAAAGTGACATCATTGTCTGTTGGGAAGGAAGTTTATAGTATGAACTGATCAAAGCAGTCTCAAATTTCTCTTGGAATAGATATTTGTACATGAGGGTCAGCAGAAATATATCACAAAACTGTTGGGGTTCGAGTTTGAAATATAATACCGGCAGAGATTAGAGAATAAGGCTGCTGATGCCTTATCAAGAAGAGAGGAAACTTATGACATCAATTTTCTATGATGCGGAATGACTGATCAGTGTGCTCTTAATAATTTATCCATTGTCACTTGCCCTACCCTAACTGAAATGCAAGATGAAGTGTTGAAGATGCTAAACTGAAATTGATTATTCAAGCATTGTTGGTAGACCCAACCAGTAAGTATCCATATATATTGTATGGGGGCTGTTTGTTTCATCAAGCCAGGTTAGTAATCCCAAAAAACTCTCCTCGTATACCACTCTTCCTTGCTAAATTTCACTCAACACCCCAACGGGGCCATTCGAGTTACTTCCGAACCTTGAAGAGGATTTCCAATGTGCTATACTGGTCAAGCATGCGCAAGAATGTTAAGACATTTGTTGCTAATTTTGAGGTTTGTATACGTCATATATATTCAACATTGAGTCCCCAAGGGCTCTTACAGCCTCCTCCTATCCCAAACTCTTTTTGGGAGGATTTGATTATAGATTCCATTGGAGGTCTTCCAATGGTACAGGGGGTAGATACAATTTTAGTGGTGGTGGATTGGTTGACTAAGTATACCCACTTCTTGTTATTAGGCCATCCTTATACAGCTAGGGAGGTGGCAACCGTATTTATTGGTGAAGTGGTTAAACTACATGGTTTTCTTAAGTCTATTGTGTTGGATCGAGGCCGTGTATTTGTTTGTTAGTTTTGGTCTAAACTTTTTAAGTTAGTAAGTACTACCTTAAAAATGAGTACTGCACACCACCCACAGACGGATGGTCATTTTAAAGTGGTAAGTCGTTGTTTGGAAGAGTACTTGAGATGCTTTGTTAGTGGTCAACTCAAACAGTGTACCAAATGGGTATCTTGGGTGGAGTATTGGTATGATACCACCTTTCAAAGTTCAGCAAGCATGACTCCCTTCCAAGATCTGTATGGAAAAGCCCCACCAACATTACTAAATTTTTCTAGTTATTTATCCTTGGTGGAAGATATAAATGTGCTGATGAGAGACCGAAATGCAGTATTGGCTCAACTTAAGAAGAATTTAACGGCAACCCAATGTTGAATGAAACAAGCAGCCGATAGCAAAAGAAGATATGTGTTTTTTCTGCCAGAAGAAAGGATCTTTTTGAAGCTTCATCCCTATAAGTTTAAGTCTTTAGCACAGAGGCAATTTCAAAAATTGAGTCACAGGTTTTATGGGCCTTTTTTGGTATCTGACAGGATTGGCGAAGTGGCATATAGGCTGGATTTACCCTCTTCAACTTCCATAACCCTGTGTTTCATGTCTCCCAATTAAAGAAGGCTCCCTCTGGAATTCCAAGTCAGCCATTACCACCTAACCTCAATGAGGAGTTAGAATTGATAGTTGTACCTGAATCTATTAGAAATTGCAGGAAGTTGTTGAATGGCCAGTATGAGGTATTCGTCAAGTGGAAGAATTTGCCGGAGTGTGATAATTCGTGGGAATTAGTAATAGATATGGAGGAGCAATTTCCAAACTTTAACTTTGAGGACAAGGTTAAGGATTTAGGGGGGTATTGATAAGCCCTTGAAGAATGTTTATGCAAGAAGAGTAAAGGCTGTGAAAAAGAAAGTGCAAGCTGTTGAGGACACTGATGTCAATGTAAGTGCTGGGTCGAATATTCAGGCATTGGATTCACTTGCTGCAAAGCCAAAGGAATGGAATGGACCAGTGGGGGCTAATGTTGGAGATCCCAGTAATGATTGAAGAATGGAGTGATTCCATAATGCCACATGTCACTTGTTTGTTTTGTCAATTATTAGGAATCAAGGCATTCTGTTTTGTCACTTTCTTATTTGTTATTTTTATCTTTTCTGAATTTGGTGGTAAAAAGAGGAGGCAATGATGGAATGGGGATATGGTTAATTTGTTGGGAAATTAGGGAGGTCCTAGCCTGAGTAGATAGAGGGGAGGTTGTTAGCCCTAGAAGCTAGTGTATTTTCTCTAATTTATATTGCCTGGATATTTTCTGGAATACAATATTATTCAGTTTATTCATTCCATCTTTTCCAACTCTCATTCAAAAACTATTTGATTAACCATTTATTGTGTATTACTGTTTGAGTTGAGCAGAGTGACTCAAGGGATGGGCTTGGGTTCGAGCAGACTCTAGAGCAGGCTATTGGGAGTGAACCAACTGCAACAGCCCATTCAGTTTTGAAGCCACCCATTTGGTTGTGTATGGTAGAAATGAGAACAAGGAGAACACGTGAAGAGACAGCTGGCAAATGACGTGCATAGAGTTAGTTATATATATATATGTGTGTGTGTGTGTGTGTATAGTGCAATCATGAAGTGAGGATTCTGTCTAGAGATTTCTTGTTAGGGTTGTTCTGGGCAGCAGGCCCGGAGGCTGCGTGCTTTTCTTCGTTTGTTTTCTGTTATTTGGCAACTAGGCATATTATCCTGTTTCTTAACAAAGTTCAATGATTGAATCATCACTTAGTACAGACTGTTGAAGCTAAGAAGCCTATTGCTGTGAAATATGACTTGAACCAAGTGACATACCTCATTGAACAGAACAAGGCACAAAAAGTTGTCATTGCTCTTGATGTGGACGCGATCGACCTAATTGTTTGGTTCCATATCTTGTGCATGAAGATGGAGATCCCATACTACATTGTCTAACGAAAATCAAGTTTGGGATCTATTGTTAAAACGAGGATAAGTTGGAGTTCAGAAAGATCCTTGAGGCCATCAATACTAACGTCAAAGACAAGTACAAAAAAGAAGTGGGGTGGTGGTATTATTGGCTCCAAATCACAGGCAAAAAACCCAATGCCAACGAAGCTAATCAGCGGAAGACACAGGATTTTGATTGATCAGTCTTAAGCTATCAGAGGATTACATAGGATTTTGATTGATCATGGAATTCTTCCACATAATTACCCAAGCACATGTGCACATTTTTAAAATCTCATAATGGTATATTTTTACCAAATGCTTCTGCTTATCATATGGGTTTGTAACTTGTAGTCTATTGTTATATTTGTTATAGAAATGCCAGTGCACATTGGAAAAGGCATTATTAGATAGTTCATCCCCTATTGACAATAAAAAGTTGATCAGTTCCCTATCCAACATCATTTTTGCTGGCTTGTTTTACATATTTCTTTTCAATTGTGATTGGTTTATCATTAAGAATGTTTTGAAAGCGAAGAAACATAGAGGAAGGAGCTCTTCAAGGCTACAAATTTAATTGCAAAATGGATGAAAATATGATATTATTAACTGTACATAATAGAAGCTGTTTACGACCAGCAGTCAAGAATATTGCATCCAAAGAGGTAATGGTGAGATCAGAATGCCCACTCCCCTAGAGATTCCAATGCAGTGCTGGTAAGAACCTTCATATTCAACAGCTTGCAGAGTTGCATCTTCTTCAGCCCCCTTAATTCATTACTTTGAACACACTCTTCATTAATCAAATTCTGGAATTTCATCAAGATTGGACAAAAGCTCGTCAACATCAAAAGTAAGATCATCAGTCAATGACTCCATCTCCCCATCAGATTCCATAATCTGGATAATGCTGTTGGAGCATGGCAACTCAGTTGGATGATTTTGTTGAACCAAAACTGTTTCTTCATCGGCCATTCTTAATTGCTTATTTCGAACACCCTCATCACCATTTTCTTCTGTGCAATGTAGAATTTGTGTCAGAATGGACGAATATTTTTCAACATCATATGTACCAGAATCTTCTGGGAAATACTCCATCTCCCTTTCTAAATTCTGAAAAATGTCATTGGAGCATGGTAACTCAGTTGGATGGTTTTGTTGAACCAAAACTGTTTCTTCATCGGCCCCTCTTAATTGCTTATTTTGAACACCTTCATCCTCATTTTCTTCTGTGCAATGTAGAATTTGTGTCAGATTGGACGAATATTTCTCAACATCATATGTACCAGAATCTTCTGGGAAAGACTCCATCTCCTTTTCCAAAATTTGAATAATGTCATTGGAGCATGGTAATTCAGTTGGATGGTTTTGCTGAGCCATACCTGTTTCTTCATCAGTCCCTCTTAATTGCTTATTTTGAACACCATCATCCCCATTTTCTTCTGTGCAATGTAGAATTTGTGTCAGAATTGATGAATATTTCTCAACATCATATGTACCAGAATCTTCTGGCAAGGACTCCATCTCCATTTCCAAAATCTGAAGAATGTCATTGGAGCATGGTAACTCAGTTGGATGGTTTTGTTGAACCAAAACTGTTTCTTCATCGGCCCCTCTTAATTGCTTATTTTGAACACCTTCATCCTCATTTTCTTCTGTGCAATGTAGAATTTGGGTCAGATTGGACGAATATTTCTCAACATCATATGTACCAGAATCTTCTGGGAAAGACTCTATCTCCTTTTCCAAAATTTGAATAATGTCATTGGAGCATGATAACTCAGTTGGATGGTTTTGTTGAGCCATACCTGTTTCTTCATCAGTCCCTCTTAATTGCTTATTTTGAACACCCTCATCCCCATTTTCTTCTGTGCAATGTAGAATTTGTGTCAGAATGGATGAATATTTCTCAACATCATATGTACCAGAATCTTCTGGCAAGGACTCCATCTCCCTTTCCAAAATCTGAAGAATGTCATTGGAGCATGGTAACTTAGTCGGATGGTTTTGTTGAACCAGAATCGATTCTTCGTCAGCCCCTCTTAATTGATTACTTTGAGCACCCTCATCGCCATGACCCTCTGTACAATCATGCTCTAGAATTTGATCCAGACTGGAAGAATATTTTTCAACATCAAAAGTAGTTGAATCTTCAGGCAATGACTCTACTATCTGCCCTTCAGATTCCACTGTTTGCTGAGTGCTACACGAACATCGTTGAACAAAAGCTGCTCCATGATCAACCCTTAAGCGCTTATTCTGGAAGCACTCACCATCCTGATCAGTATAGCTGTTAGGGCTTGCTGCTTCTTTCAATTTTCTCTTACTACCAAAAGCTCTATTTTTTGAGACAGTCACCTCAACAGCTTGTTTAGTCTTCCTCCTTGGCATCTTACCCAAATTGGCTTTCTCATTTTCCTCTTCTGATTCCTTCTTTTTTATGCAACAGAGAACTATATCAAGTTCTGTAGGGGAATGTTGGGCCAGCAATGATGAATTAAAGGTAAATTCATGCATGAACCATCTCCCGTGTTCTTTAGGGTTGGTCTTGTTTTCATAGCGAAACCTTTTCCTAAACCCCAAAATGAGATCAGAAGAGCCCCGAGCAAGAACTGGTTTGGCTCCATCCTCACCCTCCCATGCACCAGAAGCGATCTTTCGGTAGAATCTTGAAGGAGATAGTCTCTTCAAGCGAGTGAAAAAATAAAGAGATTTATCATCAAGTAAATCGTTGCCTCCACAGAAGTTCCAAATATCCCAGGGCTCATCAAAGCCATAAAGATCCCAGTCTCTCACAGGACAATCATCATCTTCATAGAGAAGAGGATTTTGTGTAATCTTTTGGTAGAGGTAGTATTCCAACAGCTCTTCCTCTGTTGGGCGAAATCTGTACCCAACCTTAGGCATTTTGCGGGAAAGAAATCAGAAAATGCAAGATTGCTTGAAGAAACAGAGGAGAATTGGTGGTTTTCGTGGGAAAGAAATCAGATAGCGAGACTCTAATTGAATGAAGAATGAGGGAATTTGGAAGCTCTGTTACTTGTTACTCAAGTATTGTTGTTAGTTTGTAGCCGTTTGAATTAAGTGGGTATTTGCTTGCGTTAATTTCAGGCGATAGGGCGGGGGGGCGGGAGGCAAAAACTAGCCGTTGGAATCTTGAAATTAGATTTGGGAAGATCAATTCTGTTAAGAAACACGTGGCTGGCACATGTGTTTGACAGTTCTTTGAAAATGATGTTTAATGATATTTATGATAATTAATTAATTAAAAAAATGCGAAATAAAGAAATAAGTATTTTGTTTAAATGTATCTCAATTCTCTCTGTGGGAAGGTTAAAAATAGTAGTAATTGGGACTCTCCTTCTCCTTGTGTAATTAATTAATCGTGGATTTGCATGGCTTCTATCAGTTTGGCCCCACTCTGGCTTGCCCTAATCGTGGATTTGCACTTTGGGGGTTCAATTTTTTTGCATCAATCTTAGCAGGTATTTTTAATTTAATTTTTATAACCTTATTCTTAGAAATTGAGGTTTCTCCTTTCAAATTTCTGCCTTTTGTTATTTTTGTTATTTATTTATTTTTTTAATTTTTTGCTTAATAATCCTCCATTTTGGTTTCTCTGTTTGAAAAATACAATTGTGTGCTTTGTATCTGCACTTTCTCTTAGCTATTACCACTACATATTAATTTCCAATTTTATATCCATGTTCTTCATAACTCATATGATGGCAGTATATTGCATAGTATTGTTATAATTATTGGTTTTTGTTTCCTTGCATCGACTACCAAGAAATTTGGGAATCTACACACTGGTTTCCTTCAATGTGCGAGTGATAAATTGAATTCAGTATTGAAAATTAATGGATAATTCATTGTCTAGTTTGGTGTACATGAAGATAGTGAGATGAATGAACAGAGTAGTTGATAAAATTTTGTCAAGATTGGAGCCTTGGTTATGTAGGCTTATATTCAAATTAAGATATTTATTTTTGGGTTTTAAATTTTGAGTTGTGGCTTCCCTTGTATCTGCTTGGGCTTTCTATTTTAACAGGTTAATGATAGTTTTTGTTGCTTCCCTGCTAACTTGTGTGTTGGAAATTGGTGGAAAAAACACGTAGTTAAAATTCACAGTACAATGTATGGTGCTTCAGAATAATTGAAGTCGTGGTAGTTTTAGAACAGGGAAATACATGAAGTAAATGGAGATGTTTTAGGGCTTCGCTTACCGAAAAAACAATTTGAGTTTTCATTGTTGTACAATGAATATAAATAGCACATTTTGCTTGTATTAGCGAAGAAGAGTCATTTGCTTTCTATCAGCATGTTGTGTGGCTGATGATAATGACGAATACCGCTCTATACAGGAAGCTTTATGGCAAAGTATCAAACAACAACAGCGGAAAATTTTATCACCTAGAAGTGACAAAGGAAACATATTTTTTTCTTCGACAATTATGATCTCTGGTGGATCCTATTTGAGATCCATTGTGGTCATGAAGCACTTGATAATACTAGTACCTTTGAAATTCTTATTTGACTAGTTGTGAATAGCCGTAGGACTCTAGGACATACAGAACACCTCGCTTCTCAGCTGTGCTACCTAGCTTTGGGGAAGTTGGAATAGGAGAGCACTCATCTTGGTTAGTGGTTTGGTTGTTTTTATTCTGGGGCATTTCATGTAATAAGATTGTACGGTCGTGGCATATAGGTGTTGTAACACCTCGGGTGTTTAGCATATACAGTATGTTCATCATGGTCATCATGGTCATGTAATGTGATGCTTTATGCTTGCGTAGTATGTATGTATGTTGACTATGTTAACGGTATGTAACTGGCATGCCGATGGCAGTGCACCCATTCCGGTTCTGAGCATCTCGAATCTTCGAGTTTCGTTACTGGAACAGACATACCGGTCCTAACGAGTCTATAAAAACAGACATGCTCTTTCATTTCTCAGCTTCATTTCTCTCTCTAGGGGCTCGGATTTTTTCCCTTTTCAAGGCCAAATCTTGAGTTTTTCATGCATATTCAAGCCCCAGGAAGGTCAAGTAAGCCTTTTGATCCTCATTTCATCATTTGTTTTGCATGATTTCATGGATTTCTCAAATCCCCATTTTGGATTTGTGCTCATTTTGCATGATTAGCCTAATAATCGTGCTTAGATAAGTCATTATTAACATGATAAGATTGTACAGTTGTGGCATATAGATGTCGTACCCATATGGATTAATTGAAAAGAAATAGAAACTGAGTGTTCGCTGTTCAAAATTGTCGAATCTCATCCAATCATCATTTATCCCTACTCTTCAGAGCAAGTTCCTTCTTTTGACGTACATTGAACAAAATAACATTTTGGTGCTGATCTACCACTTAACCTAAGCTCTAATTTTTTATATATATATATATTTTTTAAAGTTTTTGGGAACTGTGGTTTTCATCTCTGTATCACCTGTTGAAAGAAGTAACTCTATGAGAGAAATTATATTTTGAAACTTTTCTTCCAGAACACAGCAGGAAGGTGGTCTTGGAATTGATTGAAGATATCCCAACAGAATCACCTCCTGTCCTGGAATTTTTCTGATGTTGTTGATACTTCTACAGGTATTCAAATTATACTTGCAATATCCTCTAGAATACGCGTGCTTGTTTTATTTCGCAATGCAATCGTAGATTACTTCTTTAGGAGGTGGTATATGTTCAATCTTTTTGTGAAAGTTGGCTATGCAACTTAGCTACCTTGTTAAGTTTAGAAGCCAGTTAAATTTGAATCAACTGTACTCCAAACTAATAAACAAATGGCAGCATAAAAGGAATAGATTCTGTTTAACTATCTTGATAGTTCAAATATCTGGGTTTTTCTTGTGTTGATACCTGCTGCCGTTTTCACATAACAGAATTTGTACACAAAACTCAACTCACAACCCATACTCTCATAATGCAATTAACCATAGGGCATCTAAGCAATCCCAGCAGAACCTACTCTTGGCTTGGATGAAATTATGGTTTGCCTTCAAACAGAAGTTCAAATTTACAGACATGCAAATAAGTCATCCAACCAAGAATTTCCTCTTGGCCTTCTCATTGAAACAAAAAATCATATTACAACAATTACTGTGGTACTGTCATCTTACAAACAATTTAGACATGCAAAGCATAACAACTTCCATAAAGGAAAATAGAGAGATACTACACCAGTGACATACTAACATAGGATATTGAGGATTTTATACCATTTCCTGGTTATGCTTATTGAGCTTTTATGGGCTTCAAATGTTATAAGATTTTATACCTCCTGTAGTTGCTTTTGGACATCACAGAATATAAAAAGCTCTATATGGTGGTCTTCCTATAATTTAAGAGTGTGATCAAATACTTTCAAACATTTGCAAGACAAAACACTGAATATGAAATTTTTATGCTGCCATGGTGAATTCAATCAACCTTAACTTTCTATAAAATGACTGCTTAGTCCCTTGAGCTATGCTGTAATTGGCTATGCGCCTTTTGAAGTCAGTTACCTCAACTTTTTATTTTATATTCAAGGACTGTGGGATTCTAAGGTTTATATCTGTAGAATTTTCTTGTGCAGTCATACTTTGTTATGCACATTGTAATGGTCATTATTACAAAGATGATTAGGACTCATATTTTGTTATGCATATTGAAATGGGCATTATTATAAAGATGATTAGGACTTGTTTGGTATCTTTTTTGAATTGTTGTTTCTCCTGGAAAGAAAAATAAAATTCTCCACTTTCTTAAAAGGAGAATGCGAAAAGAAAGAAATGTTTTATTATTTTTCTCCATTCTCTTGTCATCTCAAAATAGTTAACCAAACCGAACAAAGCATTTTCCAGGTGAGGTCTGTGGGTGAAGATGCGGGTATAAGGAGAAAGAGCTGTTCACAAGTCATAAATTGATTTGCAAAGTGAAACGAAAGATGAATTCTACAAATAGTCAATGAGAGTACTAACTTCAACAGTCAATAATAAAGAGCAACAGTGGGATCAGAAATAAAATGGCCAGTCTTCTAGTGAATGATCATCAATAACATCCAAAGTAAGACAATCTTCAGGTAATGACTCCATCTCCCCTTCAAATTTCAGAATTTGCAGAATGTCATTGTTCCATGGTAGCTCAATTGCTGACTCCATCTCCTTTTCAATTTGCAGAATGTCATTGGAGCATGATAACTCAATTGCTTGCTTCTGTTGAACAAAAAGTGCCTCTTTTCCAGCCCTTTGTTGCTTATTTTGAAAACCCTCGTCGTTGGGATCTTCTGTACAACCATGCTCTAGGACTTCATCAAGAATAGACAAACACTGTTCATCATCAAAAGTAAGACTATCTCCAGGCAAAGACTCCATCTCCCCTTCAAACTCCACAATTTGCAGAATGTCATTGGACCATGGTAACTCAATGACTCCATCTCCCCTTTGTTGTTTATTTTGAACACCCTGGTCGCCAGGATCCTCTGTACAATCAAGCTCTAGGATTCCATCAAGACTAGGCAAAACATCAAAAGCCTCAGAAGTTTGCAGAATGTTATTGGAGCAGGATAACTGAATTGCTTGATTTTGTTGAACCAAAAACGCCTCTAACTGCAGGTGCCTGCGAATTAGAAGAGCTGAAGAAAGTGGTGGCGATGTGCAGCGAATGTGAATTCTTAATTCTCTTTTTAATTTATAGTTTACTTGTAAATTTGGAAACTAAAAGAACCCTAACTTATAGAGGACAAAGATTTATATTCAACATTTCTCAAAAAAAAAAAAAATCTAAATTGTTTCCAAAACGTCTCTCAATCTTTTATTTTTTCAAATAATTCTGAAACATTTTGGAAACATTTCTGAACGTTTCCGAAAGGTTTCAGTGTCCTTCCTGTAAGAAACGCGAAATGAAGAGACTGAGAGGTTACTGTGCTTCATAGCCCATATCTATAAGCTTTCTATTTCTGCCAAATTACAACATCACTCAAATTGATTATGCTTCTTTCCACCAAGAGACACCTAAATGAGGCATCTGGTATGGTTCAGTAGGTTTGTCTGATTTCTTAAGTTCTCTACTGATGTATTCAGCATTCGCATGTTTTCCCTCTTCTGATTATTTCATGGCAGAATCTGCTTGATGAGCCCCAACACTTGATGCATCAGCTTGTCATATCAATTTTCCTGTCAATGCAAAAATCACCTAAATAGTCAATTTCAGCTGATGGATCATCAGCTGCACCTGCACTTGCACCTGTAGGTGACATACAACCATCAAATGTTAGGAAATGGAAAAATTTGAACATGGAAAACCCTGCATCATTATTTTTCTAGCTAGTATCTAACTACACAGGTGACTTAACAATCATGATTAGTAGTTAACATTCTTTAACCGGAGCTTACCATAATGCACATTATTGGCAGTGTTATTAAAGGCGCAAGGTGCACTAAGGAGCAAACAGCCATGGAGCCTAGGCGAGGGCCTGAAGGCGCAAGACGCGCGCTTGATGAATGTAAGGTGCAAAACATTACAAAATGTGTAAAAATACATAGAAAAACAATGTATAAATTTGTTTCACACTATCAATTAGCCATAAATGATATTTAACTATTATTTTTTTTATTGTTCTTATCCTAAATTTCATTTATAAATCACAAGTTCATATACAAAACCAAAAGCACGATTCCAATCTTCATATAATCACATCTAAATCAAAAGTTCATATCCAATAGCATAAGAGTTAATTATCCAAAAATGCAAAAACAAAGAGTTCTCAAAAAATAAAAAGAGGCAACGCCAACGTATAAGCAACTAAATTTCATTTCCAAAAGAAAAATTTATTGTTTGGGTGTGCCAAACTTGCATACTGTCATGCATGATCCTTTCTTAATTTAATGGAACTAGAACCAATACTTGCATCCATAATGATAATATCCTAAATTTCATAATAAAAATGCATATCAATGTCAACATTCAACAATCCATATCAATGTAACAGCAGCACTGCTCCAGCCCCAAAAAAAAATTAAAAAGAAAATAGAGGTGGGGTGATTTGGACTGTCACCAAAAAAAAAAAAAAAAGAATTAAAAAAAACAACATACCTTTTAAGGAGAGATTCTAGAGAAAGATGTGGAGAATCTGCAGATCGTCAAAGTCTCAAAGATGTGGAGAATTGGAGAGAAAGATGTGGAGGAATCTTTATGAGATGGCTTTAGGTTTTGAAGGAAAAAATAGAAGTGGCTTTGAATGATACAAGTTTCGGCAATTAGGGTTTTTTTTTTGGTCTAAAATAGTCTGATTTGGGTTGGGTTTTGGTGTTTGGGTCGGGTTTGGGTGGGTTATTAAAATGAACCTTTTTTGCACCTGAGGCGCACCTTTTTTTGCAATGATAACGCGCGCGCCTCAACGCATAGGCGGGCGCCTGAGCAACGTCGACTCGCTTGAGGTACCTCTAGGTGCATGAACCATCGCATCTATGTAGGCGCGCCTTTAATAACACTGATTGGAGTACTCAGTATGAGCCATACAAGCAAGTGAGGAGTCTCATCGACTATTTTGTAATAGCCCAAAACAGAAGCATAGAATAACATCATTAATCATCTGTACGGTGAAATAGCATATTTAATTCTTAGTACAACTTATGTAAATGAAAGACTAATTTGTGCTACTAAGATACATGAGGAGTAAATGAAAGACTAATTTGTGCTACTAAGATACATGGGGAGTAAATGAAAGACTGATTTGTGCTACTAAGATACCTGGGGAGTCCACGATATTTAGAGATTCCTCTCAAGAAACCGCTCCTTTTTCTGCAATGAACATCCAGTGTAAGCAACAGTGTAGTTTCAGACTATCAGTACAGGGCACATATTCCAGACGACCATGCATTCATGTACATACCTTTCAAGATAAGCCAAGTAGTCATCTCTTGGGATATTCTACATCTCCTCAAGATCTCTTGTGTAATCAGTAACCTTCATGTAACAATCAAACATGAATTTGAAATGGAAATAGCAACGTGCAATAAATTATTACCTTAAATACCCAGGAAAACCATCAAATTAAAAAAAAAAAATCCCTTAAAACCCATCAAATTGTTATAAGAAAAACCTCTTTTCTATATATGGAATTTAAGAAAGCGTATTCATTCTTTGGAAAGGAAGGAAATCCAAATGCCATAATTATATAAATCCACATGTTAACCATTATCGACAAAGGCTAATACTAAAAGAAAAAGAAAGAAGAAACTATCATGCCACCAACTAAACAAACAAAAATTAAAAAGGCAAAAAAAACAATGCATTTTTTTTCCCAGAGGAAAAGCATAAGATACAATGATTGTCTATTTGTCCTTCAAAGTGAAGAGGTTGAAAGAATAGGTGTCTCACTGGAAATTTGATTATAGTCCCAAGGCCCCAATACATTAAGGCAACAAGATCATATGCTCGAGCCGCAGTCTCTTCATCGTCATATGCCGCTGTAAATATATATTAGTTGATATGTACTGCATAGAATAACGAGTTATTCAAAAGTTCAAAATATAAGTATATCAAGCCACGACTTACCCAAGTACACTGTCATAAGCCATGCAAATAAGGAGGAAATAGCAGAATCAGTTTAAAGAACAACCCTGTCAGATCAACGAGTGCGCAAGTGGAGAGAGACAGAAACTTGCTTTCCGTTCTTATTCTGATTCTGATTCCATGTACATTTATCCCAATGGTGGGCTTCATAACGCCCAGTCCATCTATGTCTGATCTTTATGAATACAGAAACCAAAGCATTATTCGACGTCTCAAAGGAATTACAAATTTTAAAATCAAAAGCAGTTGAAGAAGAACCTAGATATGCACCAAATTTAAAAACAAACAGTAGATGATCCAAAATTAAATGGCCATGACATGGCGAGGTATTTCTAATCAAACAAAAGCATAAGCTAAAGACTAACAGAGATGAAAAAGAACCCAAACTAATCAACCACTAATATCCCTAATTCCTTATCAAATATCGACAAGACTTGGTAGACAACTTAGCTGACCTAATAGAGTCGGCCCTAATATTTCTCTCAAGTCTTTAGCTGTGGATTACCCTTCTCCTTTTATCCTTTGTTTCTATACTTTTTCCTTTTTGAAATTTTAAAATCATATTGCTTCTTGTAATGTCGTATATTATTTTTCAATTAGATAGATCCACAACCACAATAATAAACACTTAGAAAATCATGAATCACCTCGTCATACAAACAGCAAACAGGCTTCCGGAATCAATTAGCTTTACAACAAATATAACACATAATCAATAGTTAACAAAATTAGCCTTTCCATAGTCGAAAATCTATCTCACTAATCCGTTCAGTTCTTTTCTAAAAAGCATTCACATCTCCATCAAAGAACCCGACTCTTCGAATTCAAGAACTGATGAAACCATATAATAGAACAAAGCACATTCCTCCATATCTGAGCAGACACTCAGTCATAAACTTTTTGACAACCACTAATTACCAATCCAATTAACCAATTTGACAATAACCTGCTTCAATTAAACACCTTTTACTAAAACTGAGCTAAAAAATTTCACCAACCCATCAAAGGTATCACTTAATTCTGAACATAACTATTTGCGTAATTTTCTGGCTGAAGAAAACGTGTAAGGTTGAAACCCCCTGAGACAAAGTCCCAGCAAATGGTTTTTGATTAAGTGAATAAGTCTCCAAGAGGCGCAAGCACACGAATTACAGATTCTAAAACTACAAAATAAAAATATCGTTTGAGTCTTCATTTTCCGGGGGTCTAAATCTTAGCATGAGTGAGCCTTTTATAATGGAATCTATAAACCGCTCGGACTCTTTTGGCTCATAACTTAATTACAACGGCTGGGTCATGCCTCCAACCGCTGAGTTATGCGTCATAACTGCCTAATCGTGGGGAAATGTCCAACTACTGTAATCGTGGGGTCAACTGTAGTATGTGTTCGATCGTCATGAGTTCTTTGTCGTTCTAATTGTTGTTTCGGTCGTCCTGAGTCCTTCGTCATTCTAATTGCTGGGTCATCTGGTAATTGCTCCGATCGCTCTTCTCTTCGTCGCCCTGCTTGCCTTTGTCCTTCACTCCAGGGCGATTTCGCTCTAGGGTGATTTTCTTTTGTCAACAATTGTCCCCCAAATTCCTCCTGATTAAATTGGAAATGAAATCGAGATGAATTTTTTCATATCAGGGTGATAGCGTCGGCCTACAAGTCCTTGTTACGACACCAGTTTAGGGCGACTTTATAATTTCTTCCTCATTTTTCCTACTCTTTTTCTCGTTCAAATGAACTCATTGAAAACTGGCGCTCTTTCTACTCGTTCGGCTGTCCTAATTGAAGTTTGGCGCTTTTTCCTCTCATTCTGATGCACTAATTGAGGACTAGAGCTTTTTTTCTTGTCTAGGGAAGGCCACTGCACTAATTGAGGACTGGCCCGATGGGCATTCCTTCTCACCCTCGGCTAGCTAGCTACCCGACCGATCTTTCAGTACAGGTAATCTGCGAAACCGGGGGGGGGGGGGACAGCACCTTCCCATAGAGGAACTTAGTCAGCTGCTGCCAACGGACATAACCTATCCACAACATTACATTCCATTTTACAACTCAACCCGTGTGGATGGACGTTGGCTAACCTTCTTACATTCCATTTCACAACTCATTAAAGAAAAGCTTTTGTTTCCGACAGCCCCTTTTCCATGCAGATCTTTTCTTTTTCCGGCTTTGCTCTGCTCCTTCTGTTCCTTCCTCCCTCCATCCATTCTGCTATTAAACTATTCACAAACCTACGATTTACTATGGAAGTTGCTTTTCATCGGTTCCTCACAGACGGCGTCGAATGTTAACGGTTCGTCTCAGGGGGTTATATGGGAATGCCATTCCTCGGGATAATGTTTTGAGCAGGGTCGGCATATGGCTGAGCAGTTGAAAGAGGCTACATTGTTATTTTTCTATTGTTTACAAACTGCTATGCGGAGCATTCTCTTTAAAACTCCTCTTTATATACTCCCAAAACATGATACTGTTCTCATTTGCAATGCTTCCCATGTGATACATGACCGATTGACGGGTTCTCTGCCCTAAGCCTGACTTTGCCGAAAGTAGCCTGCAGCCTGATGGTTTTGTCATATCAACTATGCTTTATCTTCTGCCACATGTAACAATAATGTTGACAGCCTAGATGATGCTTCCGGGGAACGACTAGTGTTGACACATGTAAAGGAAAATCATAGATTCTAGGTTTTTGTCAGTTGCCAAATGATCAGCTAGATACACTGTTGGGCTCCCGAAAATCATTTCTGCCCTGGCCCGAGTTAGTCTTGAGAAGGGCTTGGCAGATCTAGTGAAAAATCGATGATGAGAGAGTGGCGGAACCTGACTTCTGAAGGATTTGCCTGAAGAGCTTCAGCGATCTTTGGCCGGCCAATAATTGTGTAATAATGTAGGACGTTTCATCGTCCAAGAGTTGTCAGCGATCTTTGGCTGACCAATAATTATGAAATAATATAGGACGTTTCATCGTCCAGACATTGTACCTTTGAGGACGTTTTCATCCTGTGTTTTTATATTTCTTAACTTTGTTCTTATTGCGAAGACATTACATTCTTGTGCTCCCATAATGAGGGAACATATTTTTTCCAAGTATTTACCATTTATCGCTCTAACCATTTATCGCTCTAACATGCACTTTTCCATTCAAATTCTTTAAATGATAGGCTCCGTTTGGCAATACATTTTTTACCTCGAATGGGCCTTCCCAATTAGGCGACCATTTGCCATATGCCGGATCTTTGGCACCAAGTGGCAATATGATTTTCCATACTAATTCTCCTTTCATGAACGATTTGGCCATGACTCTCTGATTATATCCCTTGGCCATTTTTTTCTTTTGCGCTTCCAAACGATTCATGACATCACATTTAATATCGTCCAATTCCAATAAATTTTGGATCATTGCTTCACTATAGTCCTCCTTTGTCAATTCATTTTGCAGCGTTATTCTGGTGGATTTAATATTAACTTCAACTAGTAATACGGCCTCTTGACCATATACTAATTGAAAATGGTGTGATTGAAGTACTCGTTCGTGGTGACGTCTTATACGCCCATAAAGCCTGACTCAAACATTCGTCCCATTTCCTGGCATTGTCCGTTATTATTTTCCGAATCAACCCTTTAAGGGTTTTATTGGACGCTTATGCCTGACCATTTGACTGGGGCTAATATAGAGTAGTGTTTACTAGCCGGATCCCGTATTCGGCCAGGAAGCTTTTTACTTTCTCGCCATTTAACGAAGTACCATGATCCACCATATTATTTGTGGTATACTAAATCGGTAAATGTTGTGCTCTTTTATGAACTTGATAATTTACTCTTGAGAAATCTCTACATCCGGAATTGCTTCCACCCATTTGGTAAAGAAATTTGTGGCAATGATAATGAAGGTGTGTCTCTTGCTAGATGCAGGATAGATTTTACCTATTAAATCTATCGGCCATGGTTTAATGACATGGACCAATTCGGTTGCTGGTGCCCTCTGAATGGGCCTATTCTTCTGACAAGTGACGCACCCTTGGCATACGATAAGCATGACTCTCCCATTTTCGGCCAATAATATCCGCTCTATATGATCAGCCACCTCATCTTTATTCCAGCCTGAAGAGCCTCACGAACACCCTCGTGTATTTCGGCCATAATAGTCAAATTGGTCCAGCAACTCTTTATCTATATCTGATAGTGTCATGACTGATGGGCTCTGGCATTTAAAGGCTCTCGTTACCTGTTGGATTACTAGTTGCGAGTCTACTCTAATGGACACATGTGTTACTCCCATATTGTGGAGTAATTCCAACCCAGATATCAAGGCCTCGTATTCGGCTTGGTTGTTGGTGCAATATTCATCCAACCTGATTATGAAAAGGAATGATTCTCCTAATGGACTGACTAAAACTATTCCTATCCCTGCTCCTTTCATCGTGCTAGACCCATCAAAGTACATCATCCATGGTTTCAAGCTGCATTCATCCAATCCCATTACCATTTCTCTAATGTTACTTAAACACGGGTGATCGGCTAAGAAATCTGCCAAGGCCGGATTTTTTACAGCCTTTTGAGGTTCATGCCCTATATCGAATTTTGATAATGATAATGACCATAAACCAACTCTTTGGTGCAAAATGGGACGAGAGAACATGTACTTTATAATATTAACTTTAGTAATTAAGTACACTATAGTCAGCCTAAGGTAGGCTCGTAATTTAGTACATGTAAAATATAAAGCCAAACAAAATTTCTTCATCGGAGAATAATTACATTCATATTTCAACAATTATCTGCTGATGTAATATATGGCTCTTTCGATGTCCATGTCATCTTCTTACGCGATCATCCCAGCTATGGAGTGCTCCTCGGCTGATATATATAACTTCATTGGTCGTCCTAGCATAGGGGGTACCATCACTGGCGACTGTGACAAATATTTCTTCAGGCTCTAGAAAGCCTTTTGATGTTCTTCGGTCCAAACGAACTCGTCCTTATCCTTTAGCCTCAACAGAGACAAGAACGCTTTAGTTTTTCCTGCACAGTTAGAGATAAATCTTCTTAAGAAGTTAATTTACCCTAGAATTCTTTATAGCTCTTTCTTATTTCGGGATGGTTTGGCTTCAGTAATTGCCCGGGATTTATTTGTATCAATTTTGATTCCCCGCTGGTGTACTAAAAAACCCAGGAAATTTCTTACACCAACCCTGAAACACATTTGGCAGGGTTTAATTTCAATTTAAACTTCCTCATTCGCTCGAAAGCCAACGCTAAATGGCTAAAATATTCGACCATGGTTACGGACTTAGCCACTATATCATCCACATAAACTTCTACAAATTTGCTGATCATGTCATGGAAAATTAGATTCATGGCCCGCTGGTATGTGACCCCAGCATTTTTTAAGCCGAATGGCATCACCACCCATTCATAACACCCTAAAGAACCTGGGCACCTAAAATCCATTTTATGTATATCGCTTTCGGCGATATAGATCTGATTATACCCCGCGTACCCATCCATAAAAGAGTACACTGGGTACCCCGCTGCGGAGTCTACTATAGAATCTGCTGTCGGCATGGGGTATTGATCTTTTGATGTGGCCAAGTTTAAGTTCCTAAAAACTAAACATATTCTTAGATTTATATTCTTTTTCATGACATAGATGATATTTGACATTCATTATATGTATCTGATCGTCCTGGTGAATTTTGCCACCAAAATGTGTTCGACCTATTTCTTAATGTCAGGCATGACGTTGGGCGCAAACCTCCGGGGAGGTTGTTTATATAGTCTATGGTTTGACATGATTTTCAACCTATGTTCCACTAACGTTCTGTCTAAACCAGGCATTTCATTATAATCCCAATCAAAACAATCTTTGTATTTTTGTAACAAATGAACCAATATTTCACGTACCTGGGCCTCTAATTCCTTACTGATGTAGGTGATACGTCTATCGTCCTCACTTCCCAGGTTTACCTCATCCAATACATCCTGTACCTTTGTGATGCTTGCTTTATGCCGCACATTCAGAGCGTATTCTTCTTCTTCCATTTGCTATTCACGCTTGGGACTCCCTTCTATCAAATAATCTACCATGCATGCCTCTCTCACTCTATCTTCTGTCTGATGTGCTAACAATTTATCCCTTAAAGCCGAAATAGCGGCCTGAGCTTCAGCTTCATCTTCTCGTTCCACTACATAGGCCATTAAGTTGGCCATGGTGGCCGCGAGTGCTGCTTGTTCGTTACTCTATTTGTTCTTCTTCATTTGAATTTTTATGCTTTGGTTCTCCAAAGAGCACTATGGTTGGTCTTGTTTGCGCGAACAAGTCGTTTAGAAAACTTGTGGGGTATGGCTTGTCGTTTTGAGCCATAATGGCCTAATTTTCTCCTTCATACGGAACCCTGGTCAGCCCATAATTTCATTCGTACATGAATTATTCGACAGAATTTGTCTCTGTAATGAAAGGCTTATTATCAACATGTACTATTTCCACTTCGTCTCTCTAGTTCCAGAAAAATAGGTATTAATGAAGAGATGAAGGAATGCATCGGCTGCCATGTATCCAATCCCGTCCTAAGAGCATGTTATATATGGTTGGCCCATCTATAACGAAGAACACTATTGTCTTCTTAGTGTTCCCTACTTACAAGTCCAGTGGGATGGCCTCTTTGGCCGTCGTCGCGCCTCCATTGAAACTCGTAAGCACCACTTCTGTAGGGATGAGGTCATTTTCTGACTTTGCTAAACTCCCCAGTATCCTAACCGGGATTGCATTAATGATCGCTCCATTGTCAATCAACACTTTGGCGATGGGTACCTGTTGGCCTTGGCTTTTAAATATAATGGCCGCAAGTGTTTAGTCATTTATAGTGGTGGTTTTGGGAATATCACTTTCTCTGATAGGCCTACCTCCATTGTTGGTTAGTTCCCGGCATTTTCCCGAGGCATTTCTCCCTCCATGTCCTATCTAGAAGGTGGTAAAATGACCGACGCATTGTTAGAGACATTATTGATGACCAGTCTTTGCTTTTCCACCTTGGTAATGGTCCGCTTTACTTTGGGTGTTCCGTATAGGACGAGGTATGGGGATCGTCCAAGTCTTCTCCTAATATTCCGATTGCAGGGTTTCCAGCCTTATATAATTCTTTGAGAAACCGATTCTTTGATATTCCCCTTCTTCGTGCTTCAATCCCGATGTCTATTTCTTCTTCTAAGTCAGGCATTTCCTCATCTAAAGTGTCTCTATCCGTTATCGAGAGTGCTGCAAATTCTGTTCGTCACCATCATAGACATCTTCGTTATTTCCAGCCCTTTCACTGTTGTCCCCCTTGAATTTCTCGGACAACAAGTAATGATTCGCCACAACTGGTGGCATAGTGCTGAACTAAATGACGATAGGAGGTCTTCGTCATCTGTCTCATCCTGCCTCCGTCTGTTAAATTTGGTGCGCTCCTCGCAGTTCGTTGTTGTCCCATCTCTGTCGTCACTCTCTTTACCACTTGCATCCGACTTCTCCCGTGTATAAGCACTTTGGCATGTGGTGACCGTCATTTCACCTTGTCGGCGCATCATACGGCCATAATTTCTCTTGTGTCGCCTCATTTGCGTCCATGTCATTTCATCCACATGAGGGTAGTTCCTTCCCAGACGCTGCCCCAAAGATGGCTTCCGGTATGAACACTATACGTTGGGTTGATGAATTTTCGGCCTAAAAGTCTTTATGTTTTGAACGAGGTTTGAATTCTCACCGTAGAACCTCATCGCGAAGGTTCTCGGTTGCCATGCTACTTGCTCCTTCTTTACTGGTCTGTCACAGGTATCTTCCAACTCTCTCATCCATTCTACATTTTTCTTGCACTGTGCATATATATTTCACTGATCCTTCCTTTCTTGGGGTGTTTCGATCCTTTCTAGACGTTCAAACGATGACGGTCCTTATCTTCATTTAGGACCAACTTGAACTTTGGTAAGGTCTGAATCGATCATGTTCAATTCCATCGGCTTTGGAAAAGGATTGTCGTCCACCGCCATCTTTTTTTCGAACGTTATTCGTCTGGATTCTATGGCATCCTGTAAAACATTCTGAAAAATGAGACAATCATTAGTTGAATGGGACCATACATTATGCCACTTATAATATTTTTCCCACCAATTTGCTCGGCGCTGGGCAACGTGTTGAGGTCGCTCAAACTAATTTGTTTGTCTTTATATAATTGGTCGAATATGGCATCGACTTTCGTGATATCGAACAAGAAGTTCCTACTCTTCTTATCGTTCTTTTCTTTGGCTTGGGGTTTTGCCCACGCTTTGCAAACGTACGGTTTTCTTTTAACCAATTCGGCCAGACATAAGTCGGCCGATTCGACGTCCATTTTACCTATTTCATAATTGATGTTCCTATAATAAGTTCCTTTACTGAAACTTTTCATTTTTTCTTCATCTCTTAATAACTGTTCGTAACGCACCACACTAGTGGTCAGTTGGGGAAGATCCCAAAATTCACGATCTTGAAATTTCTTTTTCAGATCGAAATTGAGAGAACTTTCGGCGATTCTCACAAATTCTTTTTTTGGCAAAGGCACGTAACATCGGCCTCAAGCCACTTTAAACCTTTGTAAGAATGTCTCGGCCAATTCTCCTGGTAATTGTCTCAAGTTTGCCAAATCGACCAAGGCCACTTCAGATTCGGCCTTGTAGAATTACGCACGGAATAGTTGTTCCATTTGTTGCTAATTTTCCACCAAGTTGGGGGGTGGGCTGACATACCATGAGAAATCTACTCTTGACAGTGAGCCGTGAAATAACCTCAACTTATGAAAATCATGTGCTTCTCCACACTGAAGAGTAAATCACCCAATGTGTTCCATAATAGAAATTTCCCCAGACCCTGTAAACAGAGAAAAGTCTAGTACATTGTAATTTCTCGGCCACGGGTATGCTGCATCTATCCAATCTGGATATGACTTTTGATATCTTGGGCGAACTGGCCTTATCCCCAAACCGAATTGATTCTAGAGAATCTCGGTCATCTGTTCTCTCAAAAAGTCATTGTCATTTAATGGCATTGCCATGAGTGGTGGTTGTGGTCCTCTCACAAGTGGGACATAGTCGTGATTCTGCCCCTAAGAAGCCTGGAGACCTTGGGGGTAACACCACTTCATATTGCACCATATTTGGCCCTAGGTATAGGTTTACCTCTATATGTGGGCTATTGCCCCCATGACTTATTCCCTCCCAGGAGGTCATAAGGACAGTGAACCCTTGCAGAGGAATGTTACTCGGACCAGCCTCCTGACTGCTTGGTGTGGGAGGAGGTGTAGTCCACTATAGGGATATCCCCTCATATACACATTTGGCCATTAACTCATTTAATGAGCTTAGGTGTTTGGCCATATTTTCATAATATGTGTTACTAGTTGAAATAAACTTATATATGATATGAGCATTTTGAAGCCTAACCTGCTCGACAACATCCTGCGTGAATTAACTGAACAATGCTCGAACCGCGTTAGGGTTGAGCTCTCACAAAGGCTTATATCGACTAGCATCTGCCAAACCCTTGAAATGGCCCACTACGGCTGGAACGTGGGTTTGCTCCAGTCCCGCTTCCTCCGTGCTTGAGCCAGTTTGAGTGTTTCTTTTCGGAGGCATTTCTATTTTTACACCAATCCTCCCACTGTGGTCGCCAAAAACTATTGCGTAATTTTTTTGCCTGGAGAAAACGTGTAAGGTTCAAACCTTCTGAGACAAAGTCCCAGCAAGGGGTGTTTGATTAAGTGACTAAACCTCCAAGGGGCGCAAGCACACAAATTACATATTCTAAAAATATGAAATAAAAAATAAAATGCTCATTTGAGTCTTCATTTTTCCGGGGGTCTAAATCTTAGCATGAGTGAGCCTTTTATAGTGGAATCTGTAAACCGCTCGCACGCTTTCGGCTCATAACTTCCTTGCAACTGTTGGGTCATGCCTCCAACCGCTGAGTTGTGCGTCATAACTGCCTAATCGTGGGGAAATATCCAACTGCTGTAATCATAGGGTCAACTGCAGCATATGTTTGATCATTTTGAGTCCTTTGTCGTTCTAATTACTGTTTCAGTCGTCCTGAGTCCTTCGTCGTTCTAATCGCTGTGTTATTTGGTAATTGCTCCGATCGCTCTTCCCTTCATCGCCCTGCTTGCTTTTGTCCTTCACTTCTTCGCTCCGGGCGATTTCGCTCTAGGGTGATTTTCTTTTTCAACAATAACACATATAAATAAATAGTAAATTAAGTAAATGTAAAAATGGACCTGGTGACCCCTCGGTAAATGGAGCTTCGTTTATCAGCGGTACAATGAGGCATTCTACTGATGCGTTCTTTAACCATGCAGCATCTCTCTTTCTTTGCTCCTTTAATCCTCTGTAAAGCAACAGCTGATCATTTTCTATTACTGCCTCTGAACTTTCATCACCACTACTGCTGATGAAGAAGACGTCATCATTCAATTCAACCCAAACAAACCCTAACCCTTATATAAAATTACACATAAGCATTGTAACAAGAGTGAGAGTGAGTGACTGTTTAACTTTTTTTTTTTTTTTTTTTGATTTTGAATTCCAAGTCAGCCCACAACTACTGTAAGTTTTTTGAAGCTCCGTGTAATTACGAGATTGCCCTTGGTTATTGGTTTGAATTTGATTGACAAACGAGGAGTCGGTGAATTGGTGATTGCAAATTTATTTGTAAAGGTAAACGGTTAAAACAGCTTGGATGGGGTTTTGTGTATTTTCAAAAGACCCGACCCATTCATTCTCCAATTTTTTGCTTGAGGTAAATATTGGAGGAGGCGGGACTAGGGATGGCAAATCAGGATCCAGACCCGGGTCCAGATCCGGAAGAGTTTTTGTTACCCTGGGTCCGGTTCCTGACCGGAGTAAATATTCCCAGGTCCGGACCCGGGTACCCGGATTGCTTTTTTCTTTTAATTTTATATTTATATTTGTATTTTGTCAATTTTATTAGTTTTATTTCAATTCTTTTAATTTTTATTATATTCTATTATTATAT
>SKCR01041845.1:0-59019 GCA_019454045.1 Zanthoxylum bungeanum | reverse complement strand
CAATATCCAATATGAATAATTTATATTGAATAATTTATTCATATTTCACCTAAACATATTTACTCGATATTAAATAACGACATAAATAGCTAAGGAACATCATGAAACTTTTACGAAAACATTTTTCCGCAAAATGGCATAAAACGCGTTTTTGTCTAAACCGACCAACCAACACACATGGGGGCTATCCAGGTCACCTCCAATGGTGCTTGGGCAGTTCATCGGCTGCCCAAACAGTGGTCAATTCACTATTTGGATAGCAGACACCCGATAAGCCCGAAACTCACCCGGTAACGCCGTTTTTCGCCGTTTTCGCATATTTCAACTCTGAAATAATTTCCGGGAATTGTTCAAATGCCAAAAACACATCCAATAAATTTATAAAACATAATTTTCAACACCAAAAATACATAATTTCTAGATCTGATTTTTTTAACAAAAAATATCATTTTTCATGCTATAAATCCAATTTTCTCAATATTAATCATATTAATACTAACACCAACCAAAGCCACCACCTATGAAGAACTCAAGAAAAATTCTAGGATTTAAAAGAGTGGTCATAACACTCTAGAATGACAACAAGTCATCAAATGATAAAATTGAATCAATATTACACTAATATCATCCAATCAAACTTCACACATGCATCTAGCCTCCAAATCCATCCTCCAAATCAAAAAGCCCCAAAATATAAGAAAGGAAGAAACCCTAGAACTATTCTAGATATTCAAGAACAAGAAACAAGCTTTCTAAGTTTAAGATTATTGAAGATTACCTCAAAATCTAATAATTTCCTTAAAATTTCTTCTTGATTTCTTCACTTTCTTGCTTGGATCTTCAAGAAAATTTTGGAAACTTTTCTTCTTGTTCGGTTCGGCCATGGAGGTCTTAAAATGAAGAAAACAAAATTTTCCACTTTAAATATCAAGCCAAAACCGACTTTAGTGGTTAAAGAAGGGTGTTATAGTCATTTGGTCATTTTTAATCTAATTAAATAATAATAAGCTTTTAATTTGATGAATCCAATTTGTAAACTTTAAGCTTAATAAAATCATGCCACATATAACCAATAATAATCAAACATATTGCATAACATTTATGTAATATTGGAATAATTTAATTATCTAGATATTTAACATTTAAACACCTAAATAATTAATTAATACGATTATTATTATATATATGTATTTTTATTTACATTAAATAACAAATACATATATATTAATGACATGTGTCAAAGACTCATTTGACAATTAATTAATATGTATCAAATCAAATTTTGTATCAAATACAAATACATATTAATTAATTAATTGACTGAAATGCCCCTAATGCATGTATTTTCGTTTAACTGATTAAACGATTCGAATTAACTCATTTAATTCGTATTATTCATAATGTGTTGCCCAAGTGCTCAACAAGTACACTTCATATTGTGGGACTCTCTAAGTTTAGGTTTAACCGTCACATAATCCAATTGCGTGTCCATAATTCACCCACTCATGCATTATGACGACCACGGATAATCTCGCTAAACTATACAAATCAAGGTCATTGCATAGGTATAATCCCTCTGTCACAGGCTATTCATATTATACCTGGGATATAAATAAGAACGTCAAATCCTTATGGTATAATATAGTCGACTTTCAAATTTACGATCTCTAAATAACACTCGGAACTCGCTTCCGAAGTTATACAACGACTTGGATTTACTAGATCGCAAACACGTGTAAGATACATATGCCCTGTACACAGGACTGACGGATTCTATCTTAATACGCACTAGATATCATGAGCATCAGTCCACACCCAACGAACAAGCGAAGGTATGATCTAAATAGATCGGTGACGTGACTATCATCAAAGTGTGGAGGATAACTCATATATCCACTGTGGTATCTCAAGTCGAAGGACCACTATGCTCGCTCAACTCGAGAAGATTCCTATTGAAATTAGTGTACCATCTATTAGGAAATCTTCAGTAAGTCATTCAGTGTTTATCAAATAAACACCTACATGTCTATACGAGTCTCCCGAGACTCATGGTTCATTGGGATAAACCATCAGACCAAGTCACGATATACGACATGTACTGGTCTCAGCAGATTTTACTAACCAACCCATGTTAGTAAATCTTGACCAGGAACTTTATTTAAGGATATACAAATTATAGTGACACTTCCCAATGTCAATTACAAACTACGTTGTAACTGCGCACTACGTTGTAAATCCTAGGGTCTTTGTCTAATATACACGTATCACTAAATCAGATTTAGTTTCAATCTTATAATTAGATCAAATATGTATATAAAAGACAAGATGTGCTACCATTAAATAAGTAATATTATGGAAAAAGGAATTATTCGTATTTATGAATCGGACATAAATACGATTCGGATTGGCACTCTGAGCACCAACCCTAATAGATAGATGATGTTGGCGGAGCCCTTAGGTGATGATTTTGTTTTGTTGGTTTGGACTTGAGGTCCATTTAGATATATAATGTTTATTTCAGGTTCACTTTGATGCTGGACTGAGATCCAGGTTGTCCAGAATTTAGGATACATCATGCCGAATTTTCGGTAAATTCAGAGGATTATGGAGATGGGTCAATCCTATCTCCTACCGGTAGCATCCTGCCTCTGGCGAGGTGTTACAGTTATGGTATCAGAGCAAAGGTTAAGGTGTCGGTGACTGCTGGTATAGGGTATCTGATCGTCTGAATAAGATTTTTGTTGCGTATAGAACATATAAGTAATATGTTTGTTATTTGATTTGATTTCTATTATATGGTATGATGTGTTATGATTTTGATTGATATTGATGATTCATATTATTGGTACACGTTTGTATGTCATGAATATATGAATGTTTATAGGTACGTTAAGTTAAAAATATGTTGTTTATATAGGTATATGTATTAGTAAGTAATGTGAATACAAGGTGTTTGAGGTACGAAAGATTCTATGATGTTGATAGTCTGAATTGTGAATTGATATTTTTAACCATGTTTTGAAAACTTGGTATTTGATTTTTGGCATAAAACTGTTTTGAAAAGAAAAAGGAAAGGAAAAAAAAAGAAAGAAAGTGTTCAGATGTTTTGATTTTGATTATAAAAGATAAGGAAATATTTCCGCCTCAACGCTTGATTCGCGTTTTCATGATTTGAGATTTATCGAAATGTTTTCGTCGAGATGCTTGATAATATGTTTCCGTCTTGGTGCTCGAAAATTATCTTGATATTTTTAAACTGTAAAACTTGTTTCCGCTGAGACGCTTAAAAATCTGTTTCTGTCACGGTGCTTGAAGATTTTATGTTCTTGACCATCCATGGCGCTCGTATATGTTTCGTTACGGATTGGCCCTGGGGCACTCGTTATGGGGTCTAGACCATCGGAAAATGGCTGGCCCACTACCCTATCGACATGGTCCGTACTAGATCCGGCCACGATTTCGGTTCTGAATCGGAACCGAACTGGTTGGAACCGGACGGTTCCGGTTCCAACCGATTCCGGTTCTGGTTTTGGAATCGGAACAGTAAAGGACCAGTTCGGTTAGGGTTCGACCCCTAACCGAACCGGTTGGAACCGCTGGAACCGAACAGTTCCAACAGGAACCCTACCCCAACGGCTACTAGCAGTTGGCTCCCTGCCCCCAAAACAGAAAAATGGCCAATGGCAAAAAAAAATTACTAATTTAATTCCTAACATACGCCTAATAACAGTAATAAAACAGCTATTTTAGGGGCCATTTTCGGTATCAAAAAAGATTCTAAAATTCTATAAATATGGGTCATTTTTCATTATTTCAACATACCAATTTCTCAACTCTCTCAATTCCTACAATTCTCTTATTCTCAGTTCTCTAATTTATAATAACAAATTAGTTATTATCATTCTCAATTTTCTTATTCTTCTTACTCATTTTTTTAAATAAAAAATGACAAGCTCATCTGATAACATAATGTCAAATTTGCCAACCCAAGAGAGCGGCCCTACTGTCGGTTCATAATCACGGAGAAGAGAAGTTAAGTCTCATTCCTCGGATATTTTCAAAATTCAGTTTCATTTAGACGATATCGATGAAGGTTCAAGAGCAGTATGCAACCATTGTGGGGTTTCCTACAAATTTTCTGGTGGATACGGTAATATGATCAAGCACATGGAAAGACATCATGCGGTTGAACTTGGACTTAATATGTTGCAAACTCAAATGGCCAGGTACACATCATCTAGTAGAGGTACGAGTGCTATAGATTTATTTAAATATTCTGATGCAAAAAATAGAGAAGAATTTACGAAATTAACTTGTGTGGCACATCTTTCTTTAAGCTTTGGTGAAAAACTTCATTTTACTAATTACGTGCATAATGCTTTAAATCCTGCTGCATGTAGAATGACTCAAAATATAACAAAACGTCATATTTTTGAATTATACAAATATGGTAAAATTATTTTAAATGAAATATTTAAAGATATTAAATGTCGTATTTCTATATGTTCTGATATTTGGAGTGACCATTGGCGAACACACTCATACATGGGTGTGACTTGTCATTGGACATCATTTACCATGCAAAAATGACTTATTGCATTTAGAGTTTTTGATGACAAACATACTGCACAAAATATTTATAGAATGATGAAGGTAATTTTTTATGAATATGGTTTAGTAGATAAAATTTTAACAATTGGATTTGATAATGCATCTGCAAATACTGCATCCATCAATGATTTAAAAGAAATATGTCAACCAAATTTAGGGGGTCGATTTTTTCATATTCGTCGCACATGTCATGTCCTTAACTTATGTGTTCAAGATGGTCTGGAAAAATTATCACCTTTCATTGATCCTATTTAGAAAGCACTTAATTGTATTTGGTCATATTCTCAAGTTATGAGAAATGGGCCAAGTTTTGTAAAATAAATGGTATTAAACCGATTAAATTTTCAAGAGATGTTCCAACACGTTGGAATTCAACTTATTTTCTTTTATGTCAAGTATTACAATACAAAGATGCATTATGTAGTTTTTTTTTCTCAACATGTTGAAAATATCACACTTTTTCCTAGTCAATGGGATATTTGTGAAAAAAATTTAGAAATTTTAAAAGTTTTTAATGATGCTACTTTAATTTTTAGCGGAGTTTATTATCCTACACCACATTTATTTTTTCTTGAAAGTTTGAATATTGTTGGTACTCTCGATGAACATCTTCAAAGTAACGATTCTAATGATATTATTTTGTTAGAAGCCATTACTGTTATGAAACATAAATGGTTGAATTATTTTATAGAAATTCCTTTACTTTATCTTATTGCTGTTGTTTTTTATCCTAGATTAAAATTAGAAGGTTTGAATAGTGATTTACAAGCTTACTATACTTATTTAGGAATATTAAATGATATTGATATTACAAGAATAATAGTAAGATTAAGAAATGATTTAATTGAGTTATTTAATGATTATATTGTAAGATATAACTTAGGAACATTAGGTGAATCTAGTTGTAGCGAACTAGTAATTCAAACAAGAAATAAAAAAGCTAGGGATACGATAACTAATAACCCCGAATTAGATAATTATTTATCTACAAATTTTGAGTTTCCTACTGAAAGTTTAGTTAGTAAAAATTTTAAAATCCTTGAATGGTGGAACCGACATCAAAATATATATCTTGTTTTATCAATTATTGCTAAAGAGATATTAGCATCACATATTTCCACCGTTGCGGTTGAACAAGCCTTCCGCTTGGGAGGCAATATATTGGAAGCTAGATGATCTTATTTACATCCAAGCACTCTAGAAGCAACAACTTATATGAATGATTGGACTCGAGCTGATCTGAGACAACAAGAAGATGTCCCCGATGATTTTGAAGACTTGTTCGATAATGCATCTGCAACAACAAGTGCAAGCGGAACGGGAGCTGAATGATCAACTGATAATGATGATTGATAATTACAAAATTGTAAATTTCCAAATGGGAAATATCTTAAAATTGTAATGGAACTACGTGAGTTTTGATTCCTCTCACCCCTGGAGGATACGTACGCAACTTAAATTTTTTAAAATTTAAGTTCAAGCTCTTTAATTTAATAATTTTATTTAATCTAAATTATTTTCGATTTTTTTATATAATTAAAAAAAAGGTTCGAATCGGAACCGGAACCGACCGGTTTGGTTTACGATTCCCGTTCCACACTTGTGGAATCGGAACCAGTGACCAGGTCTAGTCCGTACACTATCAGGTCTATGCTCGCGACTGAGTAGTGAACGATCGGTATGTATCTTGAACAGTTTGCATTAAAGATTTATTTTTTATTTACGTATTTATGTTTTAGGGGGAAATGATTTCAAAAGAATTACATTTTGATTTTGATGCATTTCGATATTTTCATGATATTATAAGATATGATATGTTTCCATCACGAAACTCGTATATCGTTTTTTTTACAGTTTTATAATTTGATATGACATGTTTCTGTCGTGATGCTCGTATAGAGGGTTTGCCCAACTGCAGTGGGCCAACCCGACCCTCTGTCGACGGGGGATCGTTTCGTTCATTGTCTGATCTGTGCGCGCGATTTGGGTATTGGGCGCTCGTTTATGTTTCGTCCAGTGAGTTATGCTGGATGCTCGATATGGATTTACGATAATGGATTTTGAAACTGATTTTATTTACAGTAAAAGAGTTTTTCAAATGTATTTTCTTAATGGTTCTTAAAAGATATTGTTTTACATTTTCTATTTTAAATAATGACAGAGGTTGGAAGATTTCAGACTATCAACATCTTAAGAACATGTAAGATTATTTGTCACTTTTGGCTGTGACAATAGATGTATTGGTTGATATGTTCGTTATAAGAATATGTATGTAAGTTTATAGTTAAGACATGGATCTTATTGGTATAGTGATGGTTATGTGTGCTATGTGGTCAGCCACACAAAGTTGTATGTACAATGAGATATGTCTGAATGTAAACTTTGATATTGATGTCGTTTACATATATGATATAGAATGACATGATGTGAAATTAATGAGTTCCATTTTATATTGTGGATGTAAGAGATAATATGAAATTTGTGTTAAGTTTTTGTTTTGAAACCGTATGTGGTTGTGTGCAAAGAACATATGCCGTGTTCCTCGTTTCGGATGATGTATGTGATTGGCTATATAAAATCCGTGTTTGACTTTCTTTCTGTTGATGGATGAGTGTGAAATGGTTTGAGCGTGTTTCTATGGATGAGTGTGAAAAGAGATGATAAGTTTCATGTGTTTTTGGTATAAATTATAAGATTCGATATGTTTCATTTTGAAATAACATAGTTTTTATTGGAGTGTGAGATACGTAACTTTTGATAAGGTGTAAGGTGAGATAGCTTGCAAATGCGGATAAAAATGTAATGGACGTATGTTCGGTTCTGAGTGATTCGACGTAAGCACAAAGAAATTTCAAGGATGAAATTTTTATAAGGAGGGGAGGATGTAATGTCCCGAGTTTTTCAGAACAGTGCCAGAAGATTTCCGAATTAAATTTAAGGATTTAGAACGGGATGGTAATAAAAAATTAGAGTTTATGTGTTGAGAAATAGATTGGAATATTTTAAAGTGAAGATTAGTCGCATTGTAAAACGCGTGGTTTCGAGAACCGATTACACGATTCCTGTTTACATCGTTCCACGCGTAAAAGATTCTTGTTTCAGCTATAGAACTTTCAAACGAACTTCGATTGAGCTGATTCTTGAACCATCAGAATTGGTTTTCAGAGAAGAACAACTTTCATGTTGAACACTTTTCAAAATTTGCACCAGAAGGGATTCAAAAATATGAAATTTCTAGAAAATTTCATGACATGGGCCTGAATATAATTTTCGGGGGTCTGAATGTAAATTCCAGAAATTTTTCTATATATACCCAAGGTATCCACCAATTGCGAAAAAGTCATAATTCTTCAACTTCATCAAATCGACCCCCATCTTTTAAACTAAGACAGCGATGCAGTGGTCGCGCTGGTGGCCAGCCGGCAGTCGTGACGATGAAAAGGAAGCATCCAGCCACTCTGCGTCCAACGGTGGCAGGCGGCGATGCCAGAAACGCCGGCAATGACGAGAAAAAAGGGATAAAATATGCAGGCTTGGGTTTCCCGATCCTGACTCGTCACTTCATTTCAAGACCCAAGCCACCTGCCAAATCGAAGCTCTCGGAGGGTATTACAAGTTAGCGGTGATGAATTTTCCGTTCCGTGCATGGTTGCACGCGAGCCGAGGAAATAAGATTCAGTGAATAGTAATCCGTCAGTGAACAAAAAGCTCCGATCGGAATTCTGTCGACTCCAGCACGTTTGTGGGATCGTTTGAAGTGCGTATATGGCCTCGAAATCTCGGTAAGACCTCCCGGTATAAATCCGTAAATTTCAAGTTTATAGTTAAATGTTCGGATGCATCCCGTAGCTTCATAGAATAGAGTATTGATATAAATTGAATTTTTTGAGTATTAGTATACTGAATATGAGAATTTGGTCGAATTCGAATGAAAACGGAATGAGTTTGATCAATCCGATAAAATATGTAAGTTTTCGGTAAAAGTGGGTTTTTGCGTATAAAGATGTGTTTTGATTCTGATGATATTTATTAGTTATTTATGATATTACGAACATGTTTGGATAAATCCGGGAAGGTTCGGAGGGTTCGAGACCTTTCCGTAGCGTTTGTGGAAACATTTTCAGAAAATTTTTCCAAAAACACGTAAACCAAGGATTCAAGTTAACTAGTAGCGTGAATTAGTTTGTAATGGTATTTTTAGAATTTCGATTGTCCCGGATAGATCCGGAACTTTGTTAAAGCTAAGTCGGGAATTTCATAAGTTGCGATTCAAACGATGTTTCAACATTTGTTTTAGCAGACTTGACTAGGACCTGGAGTGCTCGTGATGCCAGGTAAGTAACCCATGCGATGAGAACTTGAATTGGTGAATTCGTGTTTTAAAATATATATAAAGAAGATTGACATGTTAGGAAAAAAAATAGGGGATAGTTAAGAGGTGGCTTTTGGTACGAAGTACAAGATTAAGTATGGTTAAGATAATCAACCACCACATGTATGGATTTGTAATGTTATGATATGAAGCAAAATGATTAATAACATTCATACCTATTAGTGTATGTAAGAGTATGGACATGTAATGGTATGTATGAGTATATGTAAATGAACAAGTATATGGATAATCATGGGTACACGTATTTGAATATGCATGAGATGATAAGTATGATTTGAGTGTATAAGATCGGTAAAGAGAATAATTTATGATTTTTGAATTTTGAATTTGTTTTAGCACGTGAAGATGTGTGTTATTGGAGTAAGTTTGTTATTGACTAGTGCATACGATATAGCTATATAGAGGTTGGGTCGGTATTGTTGGGTTCTCTTAGAACATGCCAATGATCTATTAAGCATAAAATTGTGTGAATTAACAAAGTAAGTTGCAGAAATATACTTACTTTGATCGGCTAAGGGATGTAGAGAATACAAAAAAATTTCAAACCTTTTGTGTAGTGCTCCTAGCCCTCCTTTGATTGTATGGTTGAGCTCCAAGCTTTGAATCAAGAATTCCAAACTCTATGGATTGTTTCCCTATCACCGTTGTAGACTCCTTTAAGTGCTAGCTTAGGAAAAATTTGCTACAAAATTTCCTTATCACCAAGAGCAACTCTCGGCAATGTGCAAAGAGAAGAGAGAGAGATGCATTCACGGTGAAAGAGAAGAATAGAGAGTAATGAGTGATTTTTTTTTTATTTTCCAAAATCAAAGGAAGTAATACCAAATCTCAAAATTTGGTAAAGGTCACTCACCTTTCAAATAAAATAATGGAAGTGTGTTTTACAAGTTAAAAATCATCTAACAACTTCCATCACCAAAAAGTGATGAGATTGACTAGTGATGTGACTTGATGTGGGCCCCACTTTAATTCAAAATCCGAGTGGGCCCGCTAAACACATTCCGGGCTCGGGTTCGTTAATCCGAATTAACGAATTTTCCATTGCGAGGTTAATTAAATATTAAAGTCGCTTACGAATTAATTCAAAATTAATTCGTTCGCTCGAATTAAAATCCAATTTTAATTCCGCGTTGAAATCTAATTTCAATTGATATATCGAATATATTATTTTAATCGATTAATTCCAAATTAATCGTTCTCTCTCTTTTAATCGAATTTTATCCCAGATAAATTCTCACCGCAATTAATCCTAGATTAATTTTCTCTCTCTTCTTATTAATCCCAGATTAATTATGTTCGAGTCAAACGTCATCGGTGAATCTTCGGGAAGCGACCCATGAAATTCCTGGATACGTTGGTAGTAAATCCGGTCGTCGGACTATCCGAACACGTGCGTACCTCGTACCACGTTCGTACCGATTTACAAGACATGGTTGGCATCTAGCAAAGCGCTGTGCCTACCCAATTCTCCAGAAATATTATTTTAAGGAATATATAATCTTTGTCAGGTGTAGTATACGTAGTATTGCGTATTACGATCCAATATCGGATGTCACATGCTAGGCCTGGGGCTGGAATTGTGTATGCCCCGTACGAAGCATATATCAGATCTCTAGTAACTAGTCTCTATAATCGGATAATCATGACCTAGTCATATTATCCCGATGACTGCAGTACTTAAGAGTACTAGTTCCGTATCCTACGTGATCATCATCTCCATATGACTGAAGTGATACTTCCATCTTGACATCACACCCAATACACTACGATACTCAATATACCCAGAAGAGCCGTACACAGAACCTGTTAAAGCCTCGGACGACCAAAACCAAAGTATACGGATTGTCGCAAGTATTAGCGGTGCAAGTCTCAAGTTAAGACCAAATACACCTACCCTGATTCAGATTCCCATAGACACATAGTCATACTACCAATGGGATTCCAAGGGGTCTATCCAGAGCGAAGCTGTTTCCGTACCATCGGTAAACAGAACCTCATATTACACTTGCATGAGTATCCAATACCCAAATATATGAGAACTCTATTTTTAGGCTTCCATAACACGCACAAGTGTAATACTAGCCTACTTCGTATTATCGATGTCCAGTCTCGATAATACTACGACTAGAGATATTTAATGATTAAATGTTACATGGATTAATACTGTCTCATATCTTATTAATCTGGTACTAATCATATGGACTTTTATCATTTATTTATCCCGGTAATCCAATTACAAATGATAAAATAGCAATTTCATTTGTCACATAGTTTATTTGTAAAACAACACCATGTTATGTACAAATAGTGATGCTATGGGTCATAATTGTCCAACAATCTCCCACTTGGCCTATAGCCAATCACTCAAGTGTCCTACACCTGAACTATGTACAGGTCGCTCAAACTTCTGCTGAGAAACAGCTTTCGTCAGCGGATTTGCAATGTTATCATCTGATGCGTTTTATTCGATCATCACATCGCCACGATGTTTGATCTGACGAATCAGATGAAATAGTCGAAGTATATACTTGGATCGTTGATGAGACCGTGGTTCCTTAGCCTGTGCTGTAGCCCAGCTCAGCTGCTAACAGAACTACACATAATCTAATTATGATTATATAGATCCAAAAATGCTTCTTTTACTGCCTCAGCTGCAGCAATGTTCTGCTTTTGTTATTTATTCGGCAACAATATCTTGCTTGGAAGATTTCCAGCTCACTGTTCCGTTATTCAAACTAAATATGTACCCTTATTGCGACTTAAAGTTGTCTTTGTCGGTTTGGAAACTTGCAGCGGTGAACCTAGTCACCTTAAGTTCTCATTCTCCATAAATTAAGAAAGCATCCTTAGTTCGTCTAAGATACTCAAGGATGTTCTTTACATCAATCTAGTGACCATCACCTGGATTGGCCTCATAGCATCTACATATTCTCAAAGCATATAAGACATCAGGTCACATACATTTCAAAAAACGTACGAACTCTGGGAGGGTTGTCAGCAGCTTTATAGATCTATCCCAGTAGATCTTTATTCCTAGAATAAAGTCTGCTTCTTCTAGGTTTACCATGGAGAATTTTAATGAAATCCTAGCTTTCACCGATTATATTATGGGAATGTTATTGCTAAGAAGTCATACATCATCAACTTATAGGACATTCATTGTCAGTGCGCTCCCACTAGCCTTCTTATATACACAAGAATCATAATCTTTTTGAATGAAATCATACACCATTATGATCTCATCAAAACATTGGTTCCAATAACACTATGCTTGCTTCAATCCATAAATGGATCGATTTAACTTGCAAACCTTGTTTGCATATTTCGGCATGACAAAACTGTCAGGATATTGTAAACATCCTCCAAAAGGTTTCCGTTAAGGAAAGCGGTTTTGGCATCCAGAAGTCATATTTCATAAATGAAATATGCCGCATTAGCAAGCATTATCCAAATGGATTTAATCATGGCAACAAGTGAAAAAGTTTCGTCTTTATCAACACCATGTTGATGACGAGACCCTTTCTCTACAAGTCTAGCCTTGTACGTTTGTATTTTGCCATCCATGTATGTCTTCCTTGAATACTCATAGTATCAATAGGCACAATGCCTTTTGGTACATCAACCAGTATCCAAACTTAGTTGGTATACATGGAATCTATTTCGGACTTCATGGCACTTTTCCATAAAAGGAGTCGATACCTTGTATCACTTCCTCATACGTAGCCGGTTTGTCTTCCTCAATAAGATTGATATCTACATGAGGTGAGATCAGAAACCCATACCTCCCAGGTTGTTTTCTGACTCTCTCCGACCTACGCAATTCTTGTGTATTCGAAGATTATTTGTACAGTTTCATCCCTGATGAATTGTTGGTGTTCCGTGAGAACTCGGTGCCTGGAAAAGTATTACTCTGATTTTCATCGAGTTCTACTTTCCTCCAACTTACCACTGCATATAGGAATTCCTCTTAGGAAAACCGCATGGAGAGCAACAATTATATTGTTCTCTTGTGAGTTGTATAAATATTATACTTTGGTTTCCCTAGGACAACCTACAAATAGGCACTTATCCGATTTGGGTTCTAGTTTGGTATCATCCAACCATTCAATTACATGCTCAGCATCCCCAATCTTCAGGAATGAGAAACTTGATTTCATTCCTGTTCATATCTAATATGAAGTCTGTCTAACAGATTTACATGGAACCTTATTCAAAATAAATATTGCACTGTTCAATGCGTATCCTCAGAAGGAAATTGATAGCTCAGTGCGACTCATCATAAACCTTACCATGTCCAACAAAGTTTGGTTTCTCTGTTCGGACACACCGTCAAATTGAGGTGTCCCGGGAGGAGTCCACTATGAAAGAATATCGAACACTTTCTGGTAATCTTGAAACTCATATGTTTAAGTATTTTACACTATGGTCCGACCATAATGTTTTAATACTTTTATTGGTCTATTTTTCTTACTTCCTGTCGAAACTCTTTGAATTAATCAAAAGTTCCTAATTTGTGTTTCATAAGATACACATAACCATAATGTGATGCCACTGCCGTAAAGGTTACGAAGTATTCATAGCCACCTCTAGCCTAGCTAGACATGGGCCCATTTACGTCACTATGAACGAGGGCTAACAGATCGTTGACACTTGCACTTTTACCAACTAAAAGGTGTTTTAGGCACTTTGCCTAATAAACTAGATTCGTAGACATCATTTGAATTAGAATCAAATTCGTCCTAGTATCCACTCTTCAAAAGTGTGGATATACGAGTCTTGTTAATGTGTCCCAGACAACAATGCCACTTTTAAGTCTCAACAGATTTACAAAGTTTGAGCTTTTATTTGTCATATTATATGTTTGAGATTCGTTTATAATCTAAATATAAATATTGTTATTCACATATAATGTGCTTATCTCAATACCATCTTTATAAACAAAACACTTAGTGATCTAGAATATAAGGTATACCCGCAATCGGTTAAACTAGATACAGAGATAATATTCCTAGTCAATCTAGATACATTATAACAGTCTCCTAATTTAAGTACATTCTCAAATGGCAGTTCCAAAACTTAGGTTTCTACGGCCAAAACAACGACTCATGTTCTCTTTCCGACTCATAGGTCGATCTCAACTGAAGTCAGTCTCCTGCTAATTAGCAGATCCCGTACATCAGTACATGTATTTATGTACCACATCCAGTATCTAAAATCCAATTTTAAAACCAGCAGTGGGCATGTTTATAACAAACATACCTGAAGTCGGAGCCTTGCCCGTCTTCACTTCTTTCATGTCTGCCTTTGTCCATACAGCATTCACGCTTCCAATTACCTTGTTTGCCACAGTTTAGGCAGACATCTTGGATACATCATTTGTTCCTAGAAGACTGTGACGATTTAGCCATTGCCCTTTTTCCACATCCCCATAAGCCTTTAGCCAAGCCTTGGCCTTTTGGGATGTTGAAGTAAAATGCACCTTACGATTCTTGCCCTTTTGCAAGCTCTGGTTGTGTCTCCTTGAGCACAGCCATTAACTCTCCAAGAGTTTTCTTTTGCAATCAGTACTTCTAAGATTTAAGACTAGATCTATGAAGATCCTTCAATTTCAATATCATACTATAAGGATCTAATCTTTAGTTCTGACGAAGAAATTAATGAGTCTTTGCGGCAAGCATATTGGATTTAGCACTAAAGTCATCATCACAATGAGTTTTCCAAAGCTCATGCTCTACTATTTGCTCAACTCCGGGCTTAGGCCCGAGATGTCATTCTGTCAAATAAAGTAACTCTCGGCTCCCAGGACTATCCTGAGGTTCTATTACAATATGAAAATTAAAGTCGTAAAAGATATTTTTCACCTATGATTATGTCTTTTGTTGCTAATCTTTCAAATCATCTTGATTGCTATAGTCCAACTATCCAATCAACGATTTCGGGTACAGTCTAATGTAATGATTATTATAGTCTAACTATATAATTAACTACAATTGATCGGTTAAATTCAAATGTATTGATTACTATAATCCAATTATATGACCAAATACAAATGAAGTAGTTTGAATACAGTCCAACTGTTCAATTAAAACAACAATTGAATATTAGTCCAACTAATATATTTATAATAATAATGACGAAATAGAAATGAGCCCGTATTAGCAAGTATCTAAACGAAATTATAAATTTAATATTTGCCTCCCACTAATTTTCGGCGAGCCTCTAACCCTCTGTGGACTACTCGGGAAACCTAGTTTCCTAGTGGGCTAGGATCCCGTTAAATAACACACAACCTTGACTTTGGCCAACAAGTTGTATGAAACTTAACTAGGTATATCTCTAAGATCAATTGGACCTCATCCAATTCCTAGATCCAGTAGGTGGACCTCCAAGTCCGAAACATATATCCAATATATCCAATATATCCAATATATTCCCTAACATTTTTCCTCTGAATCAACTAAGCCTTGGCTTTGGCTCAACAAGCTTAATGAAACCAGTTAAGCGTGACCCATTGACAGTGGGAAAGCTTCGTAATCGAGGTCGATGAACAAGAAGTGACCTTGACTTTGGCCAACAAATCACAACTTGCCCAAGACGTACGATATGGAACAAAGCTTCTGTGATCCAAACACATCCGCGATGGACAAAGGTCTTGACTTTGGCCAACAAACCAACGCCAATCTTGGATCTTGAGAGAGAATCACTCAATGGAAGAAAAATGCTTAATATAAAATGAGGGGTTTTGTCGCGATTTGGCAATCAATTTATTATCTTTGATTAGGTCTCATCATACACCCTTAAGCATGCATTCTAAAAGCATAATAAGGCGCGAAATAAATAATAACAATATGCGGATGGATATTCAACAAATTGTTCCTAGAATAAATCTCTTCATTTCCTCTCCCCGAATAGCATTATACTTACTTCTACCAAATTACATAATACTTCTAAAGAAACCTCATTTACATTGAGGGGAATTGGTGAGAAGATAATTACAAAGAGTCAAGAGATAAAGGCTGGACACGCAGGTCCAATTTAATAAATTCTAAATTTATTACAACAATTTCCAAAATTGCCCTTACCCATCTAATATCCATCTGATATACATTATTCATTCATACATCCAAGTATTCACACAAAACATGTTATCAATCAATCTAATCCAATTAATTAATCTTTGATTAATGACCATCCAATGTTCAAACAACGATTTGATTTGCGCGAGTCAAACTCGTTTAAGAATAAATACTCAAAGGTAAGTATTCTTATTATATCGAACTACAATTTCAAATCCAATTTAATTATATTCAATACTAATTCATATTTAATTCCAAATTAATAATTAATTACACTTATTTATGTGCCTTAAAGACTTGGATTCCAAATTCAATCTTAATGGGTCTCAAATGCCCAATTAGTATCCAATATTATTTAATTAAAGTCCAATGGGCTTTTAATTAATTCTTTAGGCGTGGGCTTTGGCCATTATGGATCAAACCCAAGATGTCAAAGCCCATTTAGGAATCACCCTAATGCCATAAAATTAATTTTGCCCATTAGGCCCAATTAAATATTTAAATGCCCATTAATATATATTTGGGCTTTATGGAATAGTTTTAGGCCCAATTTGGATCCAATCCAATTGTCCTAAACCAACTTGGCCCAACCAAGCCCATTAAGCCCAATTCCAAATTGAAGACTAATTTATTAAATTACAATATTCCATAATCAACAATTTTTAATTAAAGTGTATTAGCCATAATTAATTAGTTAAATTATATTTCCAAAACACCAATTTACCTAATTAATCATGCTTTATCATTTTCAATACATGTCCAACACAATTGAAGCAAAATCAACTCATACATGCTTCTTCAAGCTCACGGCAATTAGGCATTTTTATATCCAATTTGATTTCAATCCAATTAAATCCCAAATCAATATACTCATACATTTTAAACACATCCAATGGTCTAAAAATCAAAAAAATCACAATGACATTTATGGCTCTAAGTTTCGGCCAAGCTCATCAAATTAGGGAAAAAATATCTAATCAATTTTTATCCAAATTACTCATGCATAACTCTAAGTTATCATAATCCAAACATAACCAAACACTCAATTTGACGAAATCATGCTACAAGCAAAAATACCCAAATTCACGTTTATGAACCCTAATTAATTTCATGCTTAATTTGGCTTTGATACCATTGTTGGGTTCTCCTAGACATGCCAAATATCTATTAAGCATAAAATTGTGTGAATTAACAAAGTAAGTTGCGGAATATACTCATTTTGATCGGCTAAGGGATGTAGAGAATACAAAAAAATTTCCAACCTTTTGTGTAGTGCTCCAAGCCCTCATTTGATTGTATGGTTGAGCTCTAAGCTTTGAATCAAGAATTCCAAACTCTAGGGATTGTTTCCCATCACCTTTAGAGACTCCTTTAAGTGCTAGCTTAGGAAAAATTTGCTAGAAAATTTCCTTATCACCAAGAGCAACTCTCGGCAATGTGCAAAGAGAAGAGAGAGAGATGCATTCACGGTGAAAGAGAAGAAAAGAGAGTGATGAGTGATTTTTTTTATTTTCCAAAATCAAAGTAAGTAATACCAAATCTCAAAATTTGGTAAAGGTCACTCACCTTTCAAATAAAATAATGGAAGTGTGTTTTACAAGTTAAAAATCATCTAACAACTTCCATCACCAAAAAGTGATGAGATTGACTAGTGATGTGACTTGATGTGGGTCCCACTTTAATTCAAAATTTGAGTGAGCCCGCTAAACAAATTTCGGGCTCGGGTTCGTTAATTCCGAATTAACGAATTTTCCGTTGCGACGTTAATTAAATATTAAAGTCGCTTATGAATTAATTCTAAATTAATTCATTCGCCCGAATTAAAATCCAATTTTAATTTCGCGTTGAAATCTAATTTCAATTGATATATCGAATATATTATTTTAATCAATTAATTCCAAATTAATCGTTCTCTCTCTTTTAATCGAATTTTATCCCAGATAAATTCTCGCCGCAATTAATCCTAGATTAATTTTCTCTCTCTTCTAATTAATCTCAGATTTATTATGTTCGAGTCAAACGTCATCGGTGAATCTTCGGGAAGCGACCCATGAGATTCCTGGATATGTTGGCAGTAAATCCGGTCATCAGACTATCCGAACACGTGTGTACCTCGTATCACGTTCTTACAGATTTACATGACATGGTTGGTTTCTAGCAAAGCGTCGTGCCTACCCAATTCTCCAGAAATATTCTTTTAAGGAATATATAATCTTTGTCAGACGTAGTATACGTAGTATTGCGTATTACGATCCAGTATCGTATGTCACATGCTAGGCCTGAGGCTGGAATTGTGTCTGCCCCGTACGAAGCATATATCGGATCTCTAGTAACTAGTCTCTATAATCGGATAATCATGACCTAGTCATATTATCCCAATGACTGCAGTACTTAAGAGTACTAGTTCCGTATCCTACGTGATCATTTTTCTCCATATAACTGAAGTGATACTTCCATCTTGACATCACACCCAATACACTACGATTCTCAGTATACCCAGAAGAGGCGTACACAGAACCTGTTAAAGCCCCAGACGACCAAAACCAAAGTATATTGATTGTCGCAAGTATTAGCGGTGCAAGTCTTAGGTTAATTACCATTGTTCGGTTATATTGTTTATAAGTCAAGACTCCGAAATTATCCACTCCCTCTCTCGAGTGCCGAGTGAAAATATCATTAACTACAGACTTCGATATCTCTATAAAAATCCATAGTTAACAACTCATTACGATTTGTGAATCTATATTAACGACTTCAAATGACTATAGATTCTCTCGAACTCTATAAAATCCTAGGTCATATTCTCTAGATCTATTCAAAATCCCCTCTCTCGAGTGATAGATTCTAAACATTCATCATCTCAAATTGTGTGGCCAACAATCAAGAAGCATTAAACTCAAAAGAATATAAATAAATTAATAAAACTTCATAACAAAATTGATAAATAAAACACAAGTTTGAGCATAGATTACAATCGTTCTCCAAAATTAAGGAGTAAATTCATGACAAAAGATACAACAATAAATAATCAAGCCACGAATCTAATGGAAATCATTAGAGTTTTAAGAAAGAAATAAGAAGATAAAACCCGAATTGAATCTCTTCCTCTTCCGGATATTACAGCCTTTGTCTCTTCTTGTCGCTCTTCAATCCTCTCATTGGATCTCTAAAAATATTTATTTCTGTGTTTTGTGCTCTGTATTAGCCTCCCCTTGAGTGTTGGATGAACTGTTATATTTATACTGGGGGCTGGGAGTCTTGGGTAGCATTAGGATTATTAAAAACCCTAAAATTAATTTCCTGATACGTGTAGGTTTCTTCCGGATCATTGCAGCAAAGTTTTGTAAGTGGGCGCCGCGGCGCTTAACACTCGGAAATTTGTATGAGGAGTGTGATTTGGGGAGGCGCCGTGGCGCTTATACATTTCCTTCATCAAAGGCGCCATGGCGCCCTCACTTTCTTTCATCAAAGTACAAAGTAAATGCTGAACTTGGGCCCACGTGATTTCCTTTAGCAATTTTAGAGTCAATAATTTCGGCTCCACCTTCTCTTTGTCAGAATTGCTTCAATTATTCACGTCACTTTCTTCAATTCACACAAGTAATGGCCCAAAATCCTTCTCTACTTCCTATAGCGCCGTGGCGCCCATTTGTTAATGGCGCCGTGGCGCCATTCTCCCTGGAACTTGTATGGATTTTTGGCCGCCCCGGCGCCATTCTTCCCTGCTCGTCCTGTTCTTCCCAGAGGTTCCCAAAACACTTGTGAGTACTCCCGGATCCATGTATTAATATTCCTACAAACAAAAACACTAAATTAGCGTAATAATAAACATTTTTAAATTAATATAACAATAGGAATTATATACTAAAACATAAAATATATAACTAAATACTTAACAATAAGCCTAGATTAGTGATGTTCAAAGTACATTTTCATGCACTTATCACACCCCAACCAACCAGCTTATTGCTAGTCCCTAGCAATTCAAGCGTAAAATAAAATAAAAACTAAATAAATAAATAAAACTATCTAAGCCACTTTCGTAGGGATCACGATTGCATTTAGCGTATGCAACAAGCCTTTAAAACCCCTAGGCGGCCCTAGTGGACGAGTTATAGTCTCGTGAGGGCTTACAGCGACGACACCCACAAACGTTTCACACACAATCATGCAAAAATTTAAACAAATAACCAAAGATAGTCCCGATAGTTGCACAAAAATTTTCCTCAAAGAAAGCTTATAAATGAAATTAGAGAAGCTTCAAAGTATGCAATGCAACTCGAATCCAAATTCTTGAATAAATTATCTAAGCTAGACTCACGGTGTGTGTGTGGGTTAAAGGTTCATTCACAGCTTGATTCCTAAGTAAGCCAACTCAATGATTTCATTTAGAAATTAGAATTGATGGGTCAAACCAACCTAGATATCTCAATTATGCTCTGTAATTGCTTTATTTCGTGTTCAGTATGGTATGATTTTTCTTTTCTTTTCTTGTCCCTTTTTCTTTTCTCATTTTGCACTCATTTTTTTTTCAACTCACCTACCCTTTAAGGTAGCATTTCTCCTCATGGTGGTCCTAATACTCGCCCATGGGTAGCTTCATCACGCTTATCGGTTATAGGTGGTTTATTTTCTTTCTTTAGAGACATTTTTCTTCTTAGTTATACCATACTTCATAACACTAGCAAATCAAGATAGATATCTACGCAAACGGTCATTCATCAACATGCAATTTCTTCCACTAGTCACACTTGTCAACTACTTAAGTTTTCACCTTCTAAAACCTACTTTTAGTGCTTATGAGTCTAACATAGATCAGTTATTCAAGGCATCAGAAAAAAGTAAATCGGACACTTATCGTTTCTAAAAGTTCACCTATAAACAAACAATCATTATAGGATTTACTGCTTTACTATCAAAGACAAAAAACTTTTTTTTTTTTTTTTTATAAATTTAAACAACTAAATAGCAAGTAAACACATGCACACACACCCCCAAACTTAAAATTTGCATTGTCCTCAATGTAAGATAAATATCAAGAGCAAAAGTGAGGAACAACACTACCGTGCATGGAGTTGATCAGACTCTTGCTGGTTAGAATTTGGTTGCCGGACGTTGTGTGTCTCGTGCTACCTGCATAAATAACATGCAAATAAATAAATAGCACACAATAAATAAATAAAAAGTAAAGAAAATAATAATAAAAGAAATGCAAGGGTTGCCTCCCCGCTAGCGCTAAGTTTAACGTCTTCAGCCAGACGCAACCACCCAAATGGTGGTCATGGTAGCTTCTTCTTTTGTATCCACTGACTGCTTTGACATGAAAAAGATAGCTTGGCGGCTGTGACAGTTTATTAGTTTATTAAATCCCCCTACTGCTGCTTGGTTATGGAGGATGCAATCTGCCCAATCTGTGTTTCTAAGGACTTCATTGTGGCCTCCATATTTTCCATGTGTGTCTCAATATTATTTAGCCTTGACTCAGTCTTCTCGAATCTCGCTGAAGTACTAGCAACGAACGTGCTCACGAATTCTTCTAAGGAAGATTTCTGCTCATCTTTTCTATAGTCAAAACCAGAAGAAGACTGCAAGGTATTCTCTGTGTTAGCATATGACAGGTTTGGATGATAACGATTAGGCATCAATTTTCCTCTATAGCTGTTGAAGTTCCGATTGTTCACATATTGGACTTGTTCAATGTTCGGGTTTCCTTCCACTAACTGCATATTTGTAGCTGCCGCTGATTCAATAGATGATACTCGTGGTTTTGTCAGGGCTGCTACTTGAGTGGCCAAGGTGGAAATCTGAGCTGTAAGTGCCACAAAGGGTCTACTTCATAAATCCCAGCCACTTTGGTTACCGTAGCGCGTTCACTTGGCCATTGATAATGGTTAATGGCCATTTCTTCCAATAAATTGTGCGCTTCCTCAGCTGATTTCCTGAATAGAGCTCCCCCAGCTGCTGCATTCAACCACAGTCCTATTCGGACCATTTAACCCATTATAGAACAACTGAATCTGGACCCAATCTGCATAATCATGATGTGGGCATCTTCGTAGTAAATCCTTAAAGCGCTCCCATGCTTCATACAAAGTCTCAGTTTCCAGCTGCTTAAATACACTGATTTCTGCCCTCAGTTGAGCTGATTTAGCTGGTGGAAAGAATCTCTCAATAAATTTTGTGGCCATATCCTGCCATGTCATGATACTCCCTGTCTGTATTGATTGCAGCCAATCCCACGCTTTATCTCGTAAAGAGAATGAAAATAAGCGTAGCCTGATAGCCTCTTTACTCACGCCATTTACTTTTATGGTATCTGCGATCTCCAGGAACATCCTTAAGTGCAAGTTGGGATCCTCTACAGCTGAACCCCCAAACTGATTCCTTTGTACCATGTTGATCAATGCAGGTTTTAACTCAAAACTGTTGGCGTTGATTGGTTGATGGGCAATCCCAGAGCATATATCATCAAGGACCGGTTTGAAGTGATCTCTGATTGCCACATGGCGTGGGTTTGTTCTCTATGTTTTCAGCTGCCATTGCTTCTTTTTCGATTTTCCTTTCTTTTCTTAGTCTCCTCGCAGTTCTTTCTATTTCAGGATCAAACAGGAGCAAATTGAGACTTGTGGCTTTTCACATTCACTGAAGCACCAAAAGAAAAATAAAAATCAATAAACAAAATAAAAATAAAAATTAAATACAAAACATAAATAAACTAAAAATAAAAATAAAAATAAAAATCTAAATTAAAGCTAAAATTACTTGGTAGTAGTATTAATGTGAATTAACAAACAATCCCCGGCAACGGCGCCAAAAACTTGTTGTGATATTTTTATATCGTACCGCAAGTGTACGGTGTCAAGTTTTAGTATAAATCGGTGAAAGAGTGTCGAACCCACAGGAATTGCGTTAACTCGCATTAAGTACTACAATTGATAATCCTAACTTTATTTAGAAAACAATTAATAAAGATTATAATAGATAAATATAAAAATAATAAAATAGGAGGAACTAATACGATAGAGACTCTGAATTCTGATTTCACCTAGCTGTCACCTATGTATTTGTTATGCCAATTACCATTGTTCGGTTATATTGTTTATAAGTCAAGACTCGGAAATTATCCACTCCCTCTCTCGAGTGCCGAGTGAAAATATCATTAACTACAGACTTCGATATCTCTATAAAAATCCAATAGTTAACAACTCATTACGATTTGTGAATCTATATTAACGACTTCAAATGACTACAGATTCTCTCGAACTCTATAAAATCCTAGGTCATATTCTCTAGATCTATTCAAAATCCCTCTCTCGAGTGATAGATTCTAAACATTCATCATCTCAAATTGTGGCCAACAATCAAGAAGCATTAAACTCAAAAGAATATAAATAATTAATAAAACTTCATAACAAAATTGATAAATAAAATACAAGGTTTGAGCATAGATTACAATCGTTCTCCAAAATTAAGGAGTAAATTCATGACAAAAGATACAACAATAAATAATCAAGCCACGAATTTAATGGAAATCATTAGAGTTTTAAGAAAGAAATAAGAAGATAAAACCCGAATTGAATCTCTTCCTCTCCGGATATTACAAAGCCTTTGTCTCTTTTTGTCGCTCTTCAATCCTCTCCTTGGATCTCTAAAATTTATTTCTGTGTTTTGTGCTCTGTATTAGCCTCCCCTTGAGTGTTGGATGAACTGTTATATTTATACTGGGGGCTGGGAGTCTTTGGGTAGCATTAGGATTATTAAAAACCCTAAAAATTAATTTCCTGATACGTGTAGGTTTTCTTCCGGATCATTGCAGCTTTGTAAGCGGGCGCCGCGGCGCTTAACACTCGGCAATTTGTATGAGGAGTGTGATTTGGGGAGGCGCCGTGGCGCTTACATTTCCTTCATCAAAGGCGCCATGGCGCCCTCACTTTCTTTCATCAAAGTACAAAGTAAATGCTGAACTTGGGCCCACGTGATTTTCCTTTAGCAATTTTAGAGTCAATAATTTCGGCTCCACCTTCTCTTTGTCAGAATTGCTTCAATTATTCACGTCACTTTCTTCAATTCACACAAGTAATGGCCCAAAATCCTTCTCTTACTTCCTACAGCGCCGTGGCGCCCATTTGTTAATGGCGCCGTGGCGCCATTCTCCCTGGAACTTGTATGGGATTTTGGCGCCCCGGCGCCATTCTTCCCTGCTCGTCCTGTGTCTTCCCAGAGGTTCCCAAAACACTTGTGAGTACTCCTGGATCCATGTATTAATATTCCTACAAACAAAAATCACTAAATTAGCGTAAATAATATACATTTTTAAATTAATATAACAATAGGAATTATATACTAAAACATAAAATATATAACTAAATACTTAACAATAAGCCTAGATTAGTGATGTTTCAAAGTACATTTTCATGCACTTATCACACCCCAATTTCGCATAGAGCAACAATTCAAGGCAAAAGAACTACCCACCACCTGGATTCCAACAACCAAATAAAAGCCAGGAGCATGCAAAAGAACCAGGAATAATAGAAGTGCTGGCCTAGTTGAAGAAGCAAGAAGCAAAATATGATGCTTTAGCAGCTATGGTTCAAAATCAAGTAGCATTGAATCAAAGCCATTCAGCCTTTATCAAAGCACTGGAGAATCAAATGGGACAACTGGCCAATGCTCAGAGTTACAGACCGCCAGGTAATCTTCCCAGCAACACAGAACCAAATCCAAGGAATCGAGGGAATGAGCAATGTCAAACCATTACCTTGAAAAGCGGTACTGAAATCAACAAAGATGTTGGAATCAAGGCAACAATTGAGGAAGTTTCAAAAGATGCAGTGCCACAGATGGAGGAAAAAGAAGCAAAGGAAAAAGAAAAAGATCAGATCACTCCACCTCCACATTTTCCACAGCGACTTCAGAAAAACAAACTGGACAAGTAATTTGCTCGATTCCTATAGGTATTTAAAAAGCTGCATATCAACATTCCATTTACAGAAGCCTTGGAAGAAATGCCCAGCTATGTTAAATTCATGAAAGAAATTCTTCCACGAAAACGGAGATTGGGAGATTACGAGACAGTAGCATTGACGGAAGAATGCAGTGCCATCATTCAGAGGAAACTTCCCCCAAAGTTGAAGGATCCTGGCAGTTTCACTGTCCCATGCACCATTGGAGAACACTATATTGGTAAAGCTTTATGTGATTTAGGTGCAAGTGTTAACTTGATGCCTTTTTCTATTTACATGAAACTACAAATTGGAGAAGCAATGCCTATATCAGTCTCACTACAACTTGCTGATCGAACGCTCACATTTCCAAGAGGTGTTGTTGAAGATGTGCTAGTCAAAGTCGACAAACTCATTCTTCCAGCAGATTTCATTATCCTTGACATGGAAGAAGACAAAGAAGTACATATCATTCTTGGGAGACCATTCTTGGCTACAGGTAAAACCGTGATTGATATGCAAAAAGGAGAACTGACCATGAAAGTGCAGGACCAAGAAGTTACCTTCAATGTTTTCAAAGCCATGAAATTCCCCAGTGATGAAAAGGAAGAAGAATGCTTCAGAATTGATGTTGTTGATAGTATCGTTCAGGATACTGATACAACTCCCACGGACAAACTTGAAGCTTGAATCACCAACATGACTGACAACGAGCTAGATGCTGAAATCCTGGAATGTATCAACTACCTTGACAAACCATTCCGATTCAAATCAACACCACAAGTGGAAAGCCTGGAACTGCCAAAGAAAGATCAAATCAAGCCTTCGATTAAAGAACCATCATAGCTGGAGCTGAAGTTACTTCCGAGCCATCTCAAGTATGCATTTCTTGGAAACTCTTCTGAATAACCTGTTATTATTTATTCTTCACTAACATTGGAGCAAGAAGAAAAATTACTGAGAGTATTACGAGAGCACAAGAAAGCCATTGGCTAGACTATAGCAGACATTCGAGGCATTAGTCCATCATTTTGTATGCACAAGATTCTGATGAATGATGAGTACAAACCCACAGTGGAGCATCAATGGAGACTCAATCCAATCATGAAGGAGGTCGTGAAGAAAGAAATCATCAAATGGTTGGATGCTGGCATCATTTACCCTATCTCAAACAGCAGTTGGGTAAGTCCTATGTAGTGTGTGCCGAAGAAAGGAGGAATTACTATTGTCACAAATGAAAAGAACGAGCTGATTCCAGAACGGTGACTGGATGGAGAGTATGCATGGACTATCGAAAGCTGAACAAAGCAACACGAAATGACCATTTTCCGCTACCATTCATTGACCAGATGTTAGACAGACTGGCGGGACATGAGTTCTATTGCTTTCTGGATGGATATTCAGGATACAATCAGATTTCTATTGCCCCAGAAGATCAAAAGAAAACCACATTTACATGTCCTTATGGTACTTTTGCTTTTCGCAGAATGTCATTTGGATTATGTAATGCTCCTGCTACATTTCAGCGTTGCATGATGGCCATCTTCTCAGACATGTTGGAGCAGAGTGGAGGTTTTTATGGATAACTTTTCTGTGTTTGGAGATTTTTTTTACCACTGCTTGCAAAATCTGGAACAAGTATTACAAAGATGCGAAGATGGTACTCAACTGGGAGAAATGCCACTTCATGGTGCTGGAAGGCATTGTTCTTAGACACCGGATCTCACAAAATGGAATCGAGGTAGACAAAGCAAAGTTTGAAACAATTGAAAAACTACATCCACCGACATCAGTAAAAGGGATTCAGAGTTTTCTTGGACATGCAGGTTTTTACATGAGATTTATCAAAGACTTTTTCAAGATTGCTAAACCTCTGTGCAATCTTCTAAAGAAGGATGTGCCTTTCAACTTCACCAAAGAATGTCAGGAATCTTTTGAGATCTTAAAACAAAAGCTGATTTCTGCCCCCATTATTGTAGCACCAGACTGGACCCTTCCATTTGAAGTGATGTGTGATGCTAGTGATTTTGCTGAACGTGCAGTTTTGGGACAACGCAGAGCAAAGATTTTCCACACCATCTACTACTCCAGCAGAACTTTGAATGAAGCTCAACTCAACTACACAACCACTGAAAAGGAGTTGCTCGCAGTTGTGTACGCTTTTGACAAATTTCGCTCATATCTGATGGGTCCCAAAGTGGTGGTCTACACAGATCATTCAGCAATCAAATATCTGATCACGAAGAAAGATGCCAAACCCAGATTGATCTGTTGGATACTTCTTCTGTAAGAATTTGACGTGGAGATCAGAGACAGGAAAGGAACAGAAAACCAAGTGGCAGATCATCTATCGAGGCTCGAGAATGGAGAAACAGCTGGCAAAGAACTGTCAATCAAAGAAAATTTTCCATATGAACAACTGTTCGCCATGAAACAGCAAGATGCCCCTTGGTATGCTGACTATGTCAACTACATTGTGTCAGGAAAATGGCTGTTGGAATGGACAACTCAGCAACAGAAGAAATTCTTCAAAGAAGTCAAGCACTATGTCTGGGATGAACCGTACATGTTCAAGCGGTGTGCTGATCAATTATTGAGACGGTGTGTTCCACAAAAGGAGGTCAACAGTGTTCTGGAACACTGTCATTCGTCACCATACGGCGGACACTTCAGCGGAAATAAAACTGCAGCCAAAGTCCTACAATCAGGTTTGTTCTGGCCCACTCTTTTTAAAGATGCTTATCTTTTTGCTCTTCAATGTGACAGATGCCAGAGAATGAGGAATATTTCGAAGAGAAATGAAGGACCGTTGCAAAATATTCTGGAAGTGGAGATATTCGATGTGTGGGGTATAGATTTCATGGGACCTTTTGTTCCATCATTCGGAAACTTGTACATCTTGGTTGCTGTAGACTACGTCTCCAAATGGGTTGAAGCAATTGCACTACCATCCAATGATTCAAAAGTGGTGATCAAATTTCTTAAAAAGAACATTTTCACTCGGTTCGGAACTCCTCGGGCAATTATTAGTGATGGTGGCTCACATTTCTGCAACAGATACTTTGATGCACTTCTATCCAAATACGGAGTTACTCACAAAGTTTCCACTGCTTATCATCCACAGTCAAATGGACAGGTTGAAGTTTCAAACAGAGAAATCAAAAGAATCTTGGAGAGAACTTTTGGATCAACAAGGAGGGACTGGTCAACAAAACTGGATGACGCATTATGGGCCTATCAGACAGCATACAAGACACCCATTGGTATGTCCCCATATCGATTGGTGTTTTGGAAAGTGTGCCATCTGCCAGTTGAGCTTGAGCACAAGGCGTACTGGGCACTAAAGAAGTTGAATCTTCATCCACAAGCTGCAGGAGAGAAAAAACTCCACCAACTCAAATAATTGGAGGAATTTCGCTTACAAGCTTATGAAAATACCAGATTGTACAAAGAAAAGACCAAGAAATGGCATGATCGAAAAATAGTGCACAGACAGTTGGAACCAATGCAGCAAGTGTTGTTGTACAATTAACGGTTGAAACTTTTCCCTGGAAAGTTGAAATCAAGGTGGTCAGGTCAATTTGTGATCACTCAGGTTTTACCATATGGAGCTGTTGAGTTATTGGATCCCAACACCAACGAAACAATCCAGGTTAATAGTTAGTGTGTCAAGCACTACTGGGGAGAATCATTTGAGTGACAAAAAGAATTGTCACACTTTCAGATCCAGCCTAATGTTCGAGAAGTCACGTCTAGCTGACGACTTTAAACTTAGCGCTAGCAGGGAGGCAACCCATGCAATTTGTGTATATATTGTGATTTGGTGTGATTTAATTTTGTGTGTTTAGTTTTTGCAGATTAAGACATTTCAGGATGGAAGAAGTTCTCGCAAATATTCACAAGCAATTTCCTTCTCTCCCTCAAAACTCTCTGATGAAAGTCTACAAATCTCGCTTGGAACGGATGATATTACTAACGATCCATGGTGTTCCTAATGATATTCGTTGGGTAATTGAAGCACGGGTCCGATTGGCAGGTGAGTCTTATGACTCTTTTATTTCACATCTTCTTGGTTTTGGAAGAAGCACCTATGCAAAGAAACGTAGAGCTAAGAAAATGGGTGTTTGTTACAAATGTGCACGCTGGAATTGCAATACTCGTTGTCGTTCTTTAGGAATGGTGTCTGATAATCGCGAAGACAAAATTAAATTCATTAAGGATGGCTTGAGTAATAAGTCTGTAGATAATATATCTTCAACTCTTGAGACGCATCCCAGTGGATATGTTCATATAGCCATTCGTAAATTGCATACACAATTCCAAAAAGAAAGACAACAATTAAGTCTTGGGAATCTGACTAAAAAAAACCATGTTTGCCAATTTATAAGAAAATTGGATGGGAAGCTTGTCCCTGACGCATAGACGTCACTCAAGCTGCTAATTTTCTTGTACATATTATATCTCTTTATCTTTTCCTAATAATTGTGATTTGTTTTGTTGTTTTCTTTTACTTTCTCCGACATGATCCATACCTTTTTTACTATCACGATTTATTTTACTGTTAACTAATAATTGTCATTTGGCAGGTACTAATGCTATTATTTTACTCACCCTTTTCAGGTATTATAAATTCAACTCATCATTGCACTTTTGAAGACATCCAGAGTAAAACATGGAAGCCACTTCAAGAAGACGAGTTGAAAACATCTGTGTGTTTTGCAGTACTAGTGTTGGTGTTAAGCCACAATACATAGAGGCAGCACAGGAATTGGGTCGAGTCTTAGCTGCAAGGAATATGCACTTAGTATATGGCGGAGGCAATCTTGGACTTATGGGAATCGTTTCAAAAGCTGTACAGGAGGGAGGCAGTCACGTTTTGGGAATCATCATAAAACCTTTGGCAGAGGCGAATCTTATTGGACCATCAAACAAAGATGAACTTATTGTGCCAGGTATGTCCGAGCGACTAGTGGAAATGATTAATCGTGTTGATGCATTTATTGCTTTGCCATGTGGCTTGGGTACATTGGAGGAAATTTTTACAGTGTTATCTTGGGCGAACCTGAACATACACCAGAAACCGCTTGGACTGTTCAACGTTGAAGGATTTTATGATTTTCTTTGTGTGTTTCTTGATGATGCCCGGAGAAATGGGTTTGTGTCAAAACCTATGAAAGAACTCATATTTACTGCCAGAACTGCTCCAGATCTAATTGACCAAATCTTAGACTATGAACCACAAATTGACCATATCCTTTCAAAGATAAATTGGTCCGAGGACGATCGTGGTAAGAGGCGTCGGATTAATCTGGATCGTAACCTTTAACTTTTCGTGTAGAATTTCAGCTAACCAGGTATTATCTTTCAAGCTCTTCTTCTACTATTTAAGACATTGGGGACAATGTCTCATTTAGGTTTGGGGAGGGAATTAGTTTAACAGTATCTTGTTTTTAGTTGTGTGTTGTTTTTATTTTTAGTCCAAATTTTTTTCGAAAAATACAAAAAAAATGAAAAATTTTCAAAAATTACAAAAATATTTTGCGTTTTTGTGTTTTTATTTTAACTAAAAATGTGAAATTGGAAAGAGATAGCTGAGTAAGGAGTTTGCACTCCTGAGATGTATCTCAAACCTATTTCGGAACAAGTTAATTTTTGTTTTTTTCCTTTTGAATGATTTAATTTGTGAATTCTCCATAAAATTGACTAAAATGGATCTTCATATACTCAGTTAGCATGTATTATCAATATGCATGGTAACATATGGACATGAGCTATAATTGAAAAGTTTGTAATATTCAGTGCTCTAATTTAATTGAGGAAGCATCTCAAAAAGCATGGAGTAAAAAACAACGTCTGAGGTCCGAGTTATTAAGTCTGTAAGGGTGTTTTAACACCTAGTGCCCTAAACCCAACTGGTTTGGGATTCACTGGCCCAAAGCTCGCTACATGGATCAAGGATGTTACAAAAATATATATATCTGAAGTCTGAGTAATTAAGTCCGTAAGGGTGTCTTAACACCTGGTGCCCTAAAGCCAACTGGTTTGGGAACCACCGACCCAACACTCGCTACATAGATGGAAGATATTGTATATAAATAAAAAAAATCAAAAATCAAAAGAAAAAATCAGAAAAATCAGAATAATTATTCCATTGCTGCAAAAAGGTGTGAATTCTGATAAAATTTTAGGACAAAAATATTACTCTCTTATCAACTGCACTTGTGACTGTTGTGGGCAAAAATGAGTTGATTAATATTTTTTTCGGCTGTGCATATGGAGAATAGTAAATATAATCGGAGAATTTACTTATTCAGTAATTTAGAAAGAAAGAAAACAACTAGTAACTTGGAGTAGAAGTTTCACCTGATTAGTCACTAACTTCTTTATTCTCTTTTCTCTTGTCTTTTTGCTTTTGTGTGCATTAGTTTTATTATCTTTTTACTTTTGTAAAACGTTTGTGGGTATCGATGCTGTAAGCCCTCACGAGACTATAACTCGTCCACTAGGGACACCTAGGGGTTTAAAGGCTTGTTGCATATGCTAAATGCAACCGTGATCCCTACTAAAGTGGCTTAGTTTAATTTTAATTGTTTCTTGTATTTTATTTTGTTGTTTTGCTCGAGGACTATCAAAATGTTAGGTTTGGGGGTGTGATGAGCGGAAAATATATCAATATTTACCGCCCATTTTACTTAATATTTTGTTTAGTTTCTCGGGTTTGATGAACGTTTTGATGTGTTTTAGTTTATTTTGTAGATAAGAAAATATTGGGACACAATGAAATCATTTAGGACGAAATGTGGGTCAAATAAAGGCAAAAATTGGACTTGACATATTAATTTTGGAGATTGGAAACTTGAAAGGGCGTTTTAACGAAGTGCAGTTTTGGAAATTCCAGTTTTGGGCATCTGTCGTATTTTGGGCATAACTTTTTACTCCGATATCGGATTGAGCTGATTCAGGTTCAAGATTAAAGAAGACTCAAAGATTGCCTCTATAGCTGTTGAAGTTCCGATTGTTCACATATTGGACTTGCTCAAAGTTCGGGTTTCCATCCAATAACCGCATATTTGTAGCCGTCGCTGATTCAATAAATGGTAATCGTGGATTTTTCAGGGCTGCTACTTGAGTAGATAAGGTGGAAATCTGAGCTGTAAGTGCCACAAGAGGTCCACTTCATATATTCCAGCCATTTTGGTCACCGTAGCACGTTCACTTGGCCATTGAAAATGGTTAATTGTCATTTCTTCTAACAGATTATATGCATCCTCAGTTGATTTCTTGAATAGAGCTCATCCAGCTGCTGCATCAACCACAGTCATATTCGAACCATTCAGCCTATTATAGAACAACTGAATCTGGACCCAATCAGCATAATCGTGTTGTGGCATCTTCGTAGTAGATCCTTAAAGCGCTCATATACCTCATATAGAGTCTCAATCTCCAGCTGCTTAAATATATTAATTTCTGCCCTCAGTTGAGCTGATTTAGCTGGTGGAAAAAACCTCTCAAGAAATTTTGTGGCCATATCCTGCCATGTCATGATACTCCTCATCTGTATTGTTTGAAGCCAATCCCATGCTTTATCCCGTAAAGAGAATGAGAATAAGCGTAGCCTGATAGCCTTTTTACTCACGTCATTTATCTTTATGGTATCTGCGATCTCCAGGAACATCCTTAAGTGCAAGTTGGGATCCTCTACAGCTGAACCCCCAAACTGATTTCTTTGTACCATGTTGATCAATGCAGGTTTTAGCTCAAAATTATTGGCGTTGATTGGTTGATGGGCAATCCCATAATAGGTATCATCAATTATCGGCTTGAAGTGATCTCTGATTGCCACCTGGCGTGGGTTGATCTCTCTGTTTTCAGCTACCATTGCTTCTTGTTCAATTTTCCTTTCTTTCATTAGTCTATTCGCTGTTCTTTCTATTTCAGGATCAAACAGGAGCGAGTCGAGACTTGTGGATTTTCACATTCACTTAAGCACTGAAAAGAAAAAAAAAATCAAAAAATAAAATAAAATAAACTAAATATAAACTAAAAATAAAAGATAAAAATCTAAATTAAAGCTAAGATTACTTGGTAGTAGTATTAATGTGAATTAAACAAATAATCCCCAGCAACGGCGCCAAAAACTTGTTGTGATATTTTATATCGTACTGTAAATGTATGGTGTCAAGTTTTAGTATAAATTAGTGAAAGAGTGTCGAATCCACATGGATTGCGTCAACTCACACTGAATACTACAATTAATAATCCTAACTTTATTTAGAAAATAACTAATAAAGATTTAAATAAATAAATATAAAATAATTATATACGAGGAAATAATATGATAGAGATTTTAGAGTATGATTTCACATAACTTTCTCTTATGTATTTGTCATGCCAATTAACTTATTCGGTTATATTGTTTATAAGTCAAGACTCCGAAAATTTTCACTCTTTCTCGAGTATCAGTGAAAATATCATCAACTACAGACTTCGATATCTCTATAAAAATCTAATAGTTAACTGTAACATCCCAGATTTTCGGGACTGTTCTAGAGGATTCCCGGACCGATGTTATAGTCTCAGAGCATGATGATAATGAAGAATAAGATTTCAAGTGATGTTATATGGGTTGGAATAATAGATTATGAATTTTCGTCGCGTCGGAAAACGCATAGGATCAAAAGTCGGTTGCGCGATTTTCGTAAAACGCTTTAAGTTTACAGTTTTGGTCATAGAGTTAGCAAACGAACTCTGATCAATTTGATTCCTGAACCATCGAACTCTTTTTTCCGAGACGAACAACTTTCGTGTTGAACACATTTCGAGAATCACGCCATAAGGGCTTCAAAAGTGATGATTTCCGAAATTACCCTTATAGGTGGGGGCATTTTGGTAAATTTGAGACAAGATATTTGTATTATTATTTGTATTATTATTATATGGAAAATACGGAAAATAAAAGAGAGAAATGAGGGAAATAAATGCAAAAATAGAGAAGGAAACGCATGGGAGAGAGAAAGAGAGAAGGTGTCGCGCCGGTGGCCTCCGGCCGGCGGACCACTAGCCGACGATGCGTCCGGACACGGCGCAACTTCCTGTGTCCGGCGCCGACGCTAAGGGTGGCCTGAAATGGCGCAGGAAGGGAGAAACGGTCGCGCAATGGGTTTCGTGGTTCCGGCTCATCGGTTCGTTTCACGGCCCGAGCCACCAACCGAATCGAAGCCCTCAACGAGTACTACGAGTGTGCGGAGTTGATTTTTTCGAAAAATGGCCGGTTGCACACGAAACGAGGAAAGAAGCCGCGTGTGAATATTAGACCCAGATGAACAGTAACTCCGATCGGAATTCCGACGACACCAGCGCGTTCGTATGGCCGATGGGAGTCCGAATATGGCCTCGGAATTTCGGTACGACTATCCCTTTAGAATTTGTTATTTTAAAGTTTACAGATTTATATTTGGATGTTTCCAGTAGTTCCGTAGTGTAGCGAATTGACATGAAATGAATTGGATGTGTTGTTAAATGTTAAATCGATGCTTGTTGTAGAATTCGAGTGAGAATGGATTAGATTTGATCGATCCGGTAGAATTAGTGAGTTTCCGGTAAAACGGAGTTTCTCGCGCGATTGAGCGTAGATGACCGTAACCATGGTTAAGATATAAATATGATATTGCGAGGGTAATTAAGTAATTCTGGATTAGTTCGGAGGGTTCGAGACTCTTCCGTAGCGTTTGCGGAAATTTTTCCGCAAGTTTTGCCGCAAACGCGTAAAATGAGAATCCGAACCATCTAGCTAATTTAGAACAGTGTATGAGCATATATTAGAGTAATGAAGTTTGAACGGTAGAATCAGAGAGGATTCGTGTATTCCGAGAAAGTCCGTAGTTTAGTATAGATGAGTTGGAAGTTCCGCAAATAGCGGTTCTGACCCTGTGTTATTATTGTTTTGACAGATCGGATCCAGGTTAGGAGTGACCGCAAACCAGGTAAGTAACTTATGCTACGAATACTTAAGAGATTTAATGTTGTTCGACATTATTAATATAATAAAGTTGTATATGGTTATATGTATGAAACTTATATATATATATAAAGGTGAATGTAGGAAAAAGAGGCAAGTGTACTTATATATACATATAGATAAGAACAAGTAACTATAAGCATGTGTATGAGTAAAAGACAAGCATGAGCATATAGAGGTAAACAGATATATATATATATATACGTATATAAATAGAAAGACATCAATAAGCTTTAGATTGAAAAGTATAAGAATGACAAAGTATATGCGTATACAGGAAGCGAGAGTAAATACTGATAAACCTAATATATTTGAGACTTGGGTTTGGGGGTTGTAGAAACTATACCCTAGGGTATGGGATTAAAGTTTAAAAGATGATAATTATAAGGAAGTAAGTATAAAGGTATAAGTGGGTAAATATTCACGGAGAAATAAGTAAGTACATATACATATTGTTTGTGTGTATTTGATTAACCATAACTAATAATTTTAGAAAATGCTTAAATAAACCTATTGTCGATAGATGTTCTAATATGATTATAAATGATTAATGAGTAATGGAAATGAATGAATAAGTAAACTTGTTATATATAAAGTCATACATTCGTTTATAATGATCGATTGTGTGTGTATGAATATAACTATACATTATATTGTTTTGTGAGCCATTAATAAGGCAAGTTATGGAGGTAAGCTAAGTTATGATGGTATAGATGTGTATAAAGTATATTGTGAACAGTATAAGTATATAGAATGTGAGATGACTTAAGTTGTAAGCATATAAGGAATAGAATGCATAGTTAATTTCTTTGTACATATGCATAAACACGAGCATGAACATATGCATGAACATATGTGGTATTATGTAAAAAGTATGGTTAGAATAAAAGTAAGTATTAGAAATGAACATGCATAAGTCATTAGATTAAGGAAGTGCATGATCATATCCATATACATACATGATAAAACTGGAAGAGTTTTGAAATTCAAAAGGTTTTACAGAAAAGTAACAGAGATTTTTAAAAGAGAGTTTTCTTTGAAAAGTTTATACAGTTCTGAGATCCATATCATGGTTTTCGGGGCATGAGGTAAAACCTCACCCCAGTATGTAACTTGAGATACAGTTGGAATTGACGGATACAGAGAACATGTGCACATGTAGGGCCAGGATGGCGGCTTAGGATCGTGTACCTGGTCCCTAGTGGTGGCTACACTGCCAGTTGAGTTGTTGTCCTGGGTGTAGAGCTCTACGTTGCCAGTTGAGTATTTATCCTGGACGTAGGGCACCACCAGCCTCAGAGATGCCGCAGTTGAGTTATGGTCCTGGGCATCGAGTACACCCAGTTGAGTTATGGTCCTGGGTGCAGAGAGACGTCCAGTTGAGTTATGGTCCTGGACGTAGAGCAATTTTCAGATTTTCAGTACACAGTTTTCAGATTTTCAGTGCCTAGATTTCAGAAACCAAATTATAGTACACGGTTTTCAGAAACAAAGTTTAGAAACAGTTTTTCAGATTTCAGTTTTCAGTTACAGCTTTCAGAAAGAGCTCTTTAGAAAAGAAAGTTTTCCGAAGCATCGGTTTTATAATAAGAGATTCAGAATTTTAAAACAGAAATCAGTTTTCGAGTAATGTTTTCAACCAAGAGTTCTTCAGAAAGGGGTTTTCATAAAATATGTTCTAAAGGCATAGCATGTTGAAGTAAAGTATGATTTGCAATTTCTGAATATAATTATGTATTCTAGTAAGTCATTTGAGATGCATATAGTTGATGTTAATGCATTATGGCACTAGTACTTTCGCATGTAAGATTTTCAGAAAAGATCTTAAAGTAATAGTTCACAAAAAGCATGACATGATTGCATCGAAAGATATATATGGTTGATATTGGTGTGTGGCATGTTTATATAGAAGTAACATTTTGTAAAATACTAGTGCATAATAGCATGATCTTATTTAAAGGTATATATGTTAATGATGATTATGAGTTGTATGTTTACTTAGAAAGAACATATTGAAATGATGCTAGAACTTGATGAATTAATATGGATTGTAGTAAACAGAAGTTAAAGTATGTATGTGTGTGTTCAGACAAAAAGATCAGTAACTAGTAGTATGGTAATTAAATGGATAAATGTTATATGGTTAAATCAGACTTGTAAATATTTGCATGGTTACTTACTGAGTCATTATGACTCACGCCACAACAGTTTGTAGTTTTGCAGGTTAGTAGCGGTTATTTGAATCAGCGGGAATTCAGTGAAGACTTTGAAGACAGTGGATCACCCAAATTGCAGTCAAGAGAGTTTTTGAGTCCTGGGTCGAGTTATGGGTCCTCACGGCCCTTGTCTTTGTATTTGCATTTGTAGTTCCATATGTATGAGTTATGTATTAGCATAGTTCTATTTCGAGTTTTGGCCGGAGGCCAAGTATTTACATTTGTTCATTGAGTTCAGGCCTGAGGCCTTGATGATGATTGCATATATGTTGAATTGTGTGAACAGGTTGTCTCTTGGTGTTGGCTATAAGCCAGGTTGCATGATGTTCTGCATACATCATGCCGAAATTTCGTCAGATTCAGAGGCTTATGGAGATGGCTTTTCCTGTCTCCTGCCGGTAGCATCTTGGCCTAGGCGGGATGTTACATTAACAACTCATTACGCTTTGTGATTTTATGTTAACGACTTCAAAGAACTTATATATTCTCTCGAACTCTATAAAAATCATAGGTTATATTCTCTAGATCTATTCAAAATCCCCTCTCTCGAGTGATAGATTCTAAACATACATCATCTTAATTGTGGCCAGCAACCAAGAAGCATTAAACTCAAAAGAATATAAATAAACTTAATAAAACTTCATAACAAAATCAATCAATACAAGGTTTAAGCATCAGTTACATCATTCTCCAGAATTAAGGAGTTTAGTTAATGACAATAGATAAAAACAATGAAAACAAGTCATGAATCTAATGGAAATCATTAGAGTTCTAAGAATGAAACAAGAAGATAAAACCCGAATTGAATCTCTTTCTCTTCGGACGTCACAGCTTTCGTCTCCTCATGTTGCTCTTCAATCCTCTTTATTGGATCTCTTTAAAATATGTGTTCTTGTGTTTTGTGCTATGTATTAGCCTATTCCTTGAGTTTGGACGAACTAATCTATTTATAATAAAGCCTTGGGGTAATTGGGCATCTAAAAACCCGAAAAATCATGTTTCTAGTCGCCGCGGCGCTGGTCATTGGGCGCTGCGGTGCCCATCTCTTAGAATTTTATATGTGTTCAGTGTTTGGGCGTGTCGCGACGCTCAGCAGGGGCGCGTTGCGACGCGTGGCAGGTTTCAGATTTGTGTGTTTTCCGCGTTTCTGCTTTTCCCACGTGCTTCCGATGCGTTCTTATGGTCCCAAATGATGTATAAGTACCCCAAGATCCATGTATCAATCCTTTCTACAAAAAATATATATATAATAAACTATAAAATACATTAAATTATATGGAATCTGATAAAATAGTAAGCTAAGAATGCAGGAATAAGTGGGTATAAACCACACTTATCAGCCTTGTGATACGCATAGAATTCTTCCAAATTCTTGAGAAAACCAGACAATCTAATAATCACGTCGAATCAAGATTCCAACTTCGTGAAACTTGTTTAAGTTCATAAATTGACTTCTTAAGCTTACATACCATACCCGAGTTCTCTTTGGACGCAAAACCTTCCGGCTGTTCCATATAGATTGCTTCATCAAGAAATCCACTTAGAAAAGTCGTTTTGACATCCATTTGCCAAATCTCGTAATCATGATACGCAGCTATAGAAAGCAAAATCCTAATAGACTTAAGCATTGCTACTGGCGAAAAAGTTTCATCGTAGTCGACGCCAGGTCGCTGCGTGTAACCTTTTGCTACCAGTCGGGCCTTATAGGTTTCAACCTTTCCATCAGGCCCACGCTTCCTCTTGTAAACCCATTTACAACCGATAGGAACAATTCCTTCGGGAAGCAAAACCAAGTCCCAAACTTGAATCTTATGCATTGAGTCTAACTCGGATTTCATAGCATTTTGCCACTTCACGGAGTCGATGTCCAACATCGTTCTCTATAGGTAAAAGGATTAGTATCTTCAATTAAGAGAACATCGAGACTCTTTTCTTGTATCAAATACAAGCGTTCAGGAGGTCTAGATACCCTTTGTGACTTGCGAAGTGTGTGTTGAAGGTTCTTCATCTACTTGAACTTCATGTTCCTCCGTTGGTTCGTTGTTTTCAGGTTGGACTTCATCAAGTTCAACATGTCTATGATTACCACCTTCTAACAAAAATTCTACCTCTAGAAATTTTACGAAGTGAGCTACGAACACATTTCGATGCTCGGTATCATAGAACAGATATCTCTTCGTATTCGAAGGATATCCAACAAAGCTAAACTTTTGCCCTCGAGGCGAAAAGTTATCTTGCTGAGCTATCCTAACATATGCAAGACAACCTCAAACCTTAACATAATTAAGATTTGATTTCCTACCGGTCCATACCTCATATGAAGTTGTAGGAACAGCTTTTAAAGGAATCTTATTCAAAAGATGTCCAGCTGTTAAAAGAGAGTAGCCTCATAAGTAATAGGGCAAATCTGTAAAACTCAACATAGATCGGACCATATCCAATAAAGTCTGATTTCTCCTCTCAGACAGTCCATTGTGTTGTGGAGTACCTGGAGGAATATATTGAGCGAGAATCCCATTCTCCTTCATATAATCCATGAACTCACTGCTCATATATTTGCCGCCTCGATTAGATTTAAGGCATTTAATATATTGACCAGTCTATTTTTCTACTTCATTATGGAATTCTTTGAACTTTTCAAGGGTTTCCGATTTATGTCTCATCAGATAAACATAACCATACAATGACAGATCATCGGTAAAGGTAACGAAGTATGAATAACCGCTGTGAGCAGTCTGACTTAGTGGACCACACACGTCAGAATGTACGAGTTCCAGTAGTGGCTCGGTGTCCAACACCGGAAAATGAGGCTTTAGTCATCTTACCCTGAATACATGATTCACAAGTTGGATAGGGTTCAATGGTGAGATCTGGTATCAAACTGTTCCTAACCAATTGGGTAAGGCGTTTAACGCTTATATGACCTAGCCTCATATGCCAATGTTCAGTATTATTAACTACAGGTAATCTACGTTTATTAATCCTAGTATTAAAAATATCTCTAGAAGTATGCAATGTGTAATAACCATGCTCATTTGGACAACAAAGGATCTGAATATTACGTTTATCATATAAATATAAAGAACAGTTCTTAATATTAACATGATAACCTACTGTATCTAATACAAAAAGAGATATAATATTTACTACACATCCTGGTACAACGTAGCAATCATACAACAAAAGGCTCCCGCTCGGCAAAGGGATCTCGCATACTTCTACTGTAACTGCATCCAGAGAGTCTCCACTCCCAAAACGCAACTGCATCTCTCCAGGCTTCAGTTTCTTACTTTCTTTCAGCACCTGCAACGAATTGCAAATTTGAACAGGACAAGCAGAATCCAAAATCCAGCTGGATGTAACAGCTTCACAAGCTAGTGAGATATCAATAACTAGAAAAATAAATGTACCTGTTATAGATACTCTCTCCTTCCTTATCTGGGCAATGTAGTCAGGACAGTTCCTTTTCCAGTGCTCGACTTTGCTGCAGTGATGGCATTTGTCTTTAGATGCCCTCTTGGACTTTGCTATCTTTCCTTGGGATGCAGGACTGAAACCATTATTCTTCTTTGTTTTCATCTTTTTTCCCTTTGGCCGGGCCTGGGAAGAAGTAGAAAGTGAAGTAGGTTTCAGAGGGCGAGTCGGTACTCCATTCCTTAGGTCCTCTGCTGCCGTGATCAGCATCCTATGCAGTTCATAATAGGAATAGATAATCCCATTCATGTTGAAATACATTACGTATTGGCGATCATGTTGAAATACATTACGAATTAGCGATAAGAAGCTGGGAGCGAACCAAGAATGACACACCTACCAAGAATGTCATTCAGATGGAGATTATGTTGCCTCAGTTGTTCGATCAAATTCATCAAGTGAAGAACATGCGAGCTCACAGCTTGCCCCTCGTCTAGTCGCGCATGGAACAATTCCATTTCAACTTTATGAATAATTATTTGTTCTTGGTTCATATACGATTCTCTTAATCGCATCATCATACTATACGCATCTGACATGCCATAGTATTGCCTCTTGAGTTTCGATGCCAGTGAACTTAAGATGTATGATTTAACTTTTAAATCATCATTTTTTCAAGCTTGGAAAACTTGTAGTTCCTCCGGTGTTGCATCCTCAGACACAACAAATGGCAGTAGACCCTCAAGTACATATCCCAACTTTTCGGATTCAAGGACAATCCTTAAATCCAAATCCCAATCGGTAAAGTTCTCAGTGCCTTTAAGTTTGTTCGTAACCAATATATGCGCAAACAGATTAGTTGATTGTGCCGCCATCGCAAATCTATCATATAGATTACGAAAAACGGTTAGTAGAATTAAACAGTTTCAAATAATATCGAAAGCATTAACTAGATTATTAATTATTTTAATCTAAAAATGTCCCTCCCAATAAATCATGCAATATTGTAATCCATAAACAGAATACAAAGATTTAATAATTAAATTAAATACAAATAGTGAAAGTTGGATCCCATGAATATATTTCAGCTCACAACTTTGGCACGTTCTTTCCTACGTATATTCATCAGGTAGACAACTCATTGTCAATCACTCAATAGTGACTCTTGGGTTTCCAGTCCTGGTCGTTTCTCGTTGTGACAACTTTGGCACGTTCACAAGGAGGCGTACCAAGGTTAAACTCATCAATGATAAACTCAAGCTACTTGCGTAACCCTAACAGCTTTCGCATGTTCAGGATTCTGATTTCGCTGGAATTTATCTAGTATCAGATATACATCCGGCATAAATAAATTTCTATCGGCTACACACTCACAGCTTTGGCACGTTCTCAAATGTAGTCATAGAAAAGATATCCATAAACCGTATTGACAAGACGGACCATGTAACATGCATCAAATACATAATTAACATAAAACCTTATTAATTAGGGATTTTCCGCAAAAGATACTTTTACTTTATTTAATCAAATTAAATAAACACATGCATGCATAAAGTAAAGATTAAATCAAACATTGAATTTAAAGGCATAATCATATCGGGTGTCCAAAATCAGACTCGCTTGGATACCATTTTGTAGGGTTTATAGGGAATATTCGGTAATGCAGCGGAACACGAAAATCAAAAATTTTCGATTTCAATATTTTTTCTTGGATCAATTAAATTAAAAATTGAAATTTAACTCAAGAAACCATATTTCTTGAAAAATAATGTTCCCATATACTTTACATTTTGTTCATTTTAATCCTCAAATTATCAAATACAATTTTGGATGATTCTAAATCAATACTAAAATGATTTCCAACATGTCCAACACATCAAAAACAAATTGCAACAAAATCCCCAATTTTTTTTAAATTGCCGAACAGCCCTTAATTTTTCAGTTTTTATAATTTAGTCCTTTTTTTTTTCAAAATATGTCAAGATCAAATCCAATCAACTCAAAAATTAATATGTATCATATACACATCAAAATACATCAAATATATGAAAATCCTCAAATTTGGAAAGGGTTATGAAACCTAATTTTACAATTTGTGGTTTTTCATATATGTGATGTATTATGATGTGTATATGATGCTTATTAATTTTCGGGTTATTGGATTTGATCTTGACATGTTTTGAACAAAAAAGTACCAAATTACAAAAACTGAAAAATTAAGGGATGTTCGGCAATTTAAAAAAATTTGGGGATTTTTTTGTTTCATTAAAGTTAACTTTATCAACTTGCACATTTGATCATTACACATTTAATGATTTATAACAAGTCAAATAAAGCAACTCAAGTCATCTCCAAATATATCATAACTAAAGATATTTATATGTTTGATTACTTTAATTATTTAACAATTAAATAATTAAATAATTATTTAAATTTAAATATATGTATTATATTTACTTTAAATATCTAAATACATATATATTTATGATATATGTCAAATATCACAATTTGACATTTAATTAATGTGTATTTAATAAAATTTATCATTAAATAGAAATACACAATAATTAGGAAATGACCATTAGGTCCATTTGCATGTATTTTTCGTTTAACATTTAAACGACTTATAAATAATCAGTATTATTCATAAAAATTGCCCTAGTGCTCTACGAGTATATTTCACTAGTGAGACTCTCTAGATTCAGGCATATTCGTCACGAAATCCAATTTCGTGTCCATAATTTACCCACTAGCAAATTATAACGACCACAGATAAACTCGCTGAATCATACAGGTCGAGGTCATTGCAAATGTTTAATTCCTCCGTCACAGGTATCCGAATATATCCCAGAGATATAAATGTAAACGTCAAATCTCTATAGGTACAATCCCGTCGACGTCTCTATTAGCAATCTCTAAAAGAATACTTAGAACTTACTTCTAAAGTGTACCACGGGCCCATGATTTTTATCTGATTGCTAACCATATATGGACTACCTATGCTCTGTACACAGAATTGACAGATTCTATCTCGACACACATAAGACACCCTGAGGATCTATCCACACCCAACGAACATGCGAAGATCTTATCTAAATAAATATATGACGTGACTACCATTTAAGTGTGGAAGATGTCTCATGTGCCCACAGTGGTATCTCAAGTTGAAGAATTACAAATTCTACTCAATCCGAGAAGATTCTTATGACGTTGGTGTTTCATCCATTAAGAATCTTCGGTGAGTCGTTCAGTGTTTATCCGCTATAAACACCTACACGTCTATACGAGTCTCCAAGACTCACGGTTTATTGAGAAACCAATGGAATCCAATATCCAGTATACGACATGTACCGGTCTCAACGGGTTTACTTTACTTTGTGTAAACCTTGACTAGGAACTGTCTAAGAATAAAAACGTCATGATACAACTCAATGTCAGTTGCGACGCTTTGGCAACTGCATCATGACTAATCATTCTAAGGTCAATTACGTCTTTACCATATATGAAGATATATTATATTATAGAAACTGCTTATTTTATTCATAATAAAACGTTTACAAGAGTATTTACAAGGAAATACAACGGGGAATTGGTGCTCGGAGCACCAACCCCAACACATAGGTATGTATGATATAACTTGTGAGATGTATGGATCGTATGTATTATTGGTAATTTAGTGTCATTAAACAGTGATACAACATGAAACAACAGATCTAACTACCAGAATAGTAGATCTAGATGCAATAAAACCCTAAAACAATAAAAACCAGAAAAACCTGATTAAATTGTCCAAGTCGAGATGATCTCTGTCCTTAAGAACTTATTGGCGCCGTCACAGGTGCTTTACGGATTCGTATTGCCACCGTTCTCCCAGGATTACTTGGATTCTTCTTGTTCAAGGAGCACTCATTAACAAGTGTTTGAACTTGGATCCAAATGGTGGATCTCTCTCTCAAAACAAAGAAAACAACAATGCCTTTTTAAGTTCTTGGATATTACTTGTATATTTTCTCTATGTATTTTCATTTGGAATAAAAGCCTCTTTTTATAAGGCATAGAGGGGTGCCAATAGGGCACCCCTTGGGGTGGGTTGCAACCCTCCAAGGATTGCAACCTCCCATACATCCCTTGAAAATCCCAATGATATACATATACATATACATATCTTATTTAATGAATTTGAGGAATTTACAACAATCCCCCGTAATTCTTCAAATATTCATTCAGGCACGTGAGAGAGATACCGTGAGCTAAAGCTGCATCGAAATAGGTAGCTTTCGCCTTGAACCTTTCCTAGTGAATGACAATCGGATTTACTTGGCAAACCAGTTACCCATAGTCTTGAACTGTTCTGCCGTTGGTGTAAACCAAAACAATTGCCAACACACTGCTTTAATTTGACCATTTTCTCATTCTACGGTTGTGTTCATTTCGGCCCTGAACAACGGTCCTGGATTCATCAAACACTTTAGGGTAACCCGCCTTTAAAGGTTCCCATGGAAGTGGCCTCACTTCTTACTTGAAATAGGTGATCTACTATGAAGAGGTAATCTGTCTTTACCCCCATTAAGACTCATCTCCTAATATAGTGATCATTAAGAGCCTTAGCTTATCCTAACCAATGACAGACAACACTCAGCGTCATTATCGGAATGGGAAAGAGTACGAAACTCTTCAGTGCTCGTTTTGAATTGCACAAAGTTTCTGTTGTCCCTTTTGAACCTAGATATTGGGATCTCCAGTCACTTAGGTTGGGTTTCCACAGTGACAATTCTTAATTTATAGGCTTCAAGCCCATTCCCCTCGATGACTTCTCAACTTGCTCTCGAGGTTAACCTTTAGTTAGTGGATCCGAAAGGTTTTCCTTCGCCTTAACATAATCGATCATTATTATGCCACTTGAGAGCAGTTGACGTATGGTATTATGTCTCCGACGTATGTGTCGAGACTTACCATTATACATTGTATTTTGGGCTCTCCCAATTGCCGATTGGCTATCACAATGTATGCTAATCGCTGGCACCGGTTTGGGCCAACTAGGAATATCCTCCAGGAAGTTTCTAAGCCATTCTGGTTCTTCTGCTGTTTTGTCTAATGCTATGAACTCTGATTCCATAGTAGACCGGGCAATACATGTTTGCCTCGAGGATTTCCATGACACGGCTGCATTACCAAGTGTGAAAACAAATCCACTCGTAGATTTGGAATCCACCGTATCAGATATCCAGTTAGCATCGCTGTATCCCTCTAGTACAGCAGGATATCTCTCGTAATGTAGCCCATATTTTGAAGTTTCTCTTAGATACCTCAAAACTCTTACTATGGCTTTCCAGTGGTTATGTCCTGGATTCCTCATATATCTGCTAAGCCGGTTCACAGCTTGAGCGATGTCAGGTCGTGTGCAATTCGTGAGATACATCAGACTTCCGATGATTCTCGAATACTCTAATTGCGATACGCTTGAACCAGTATTCTTTGATAGATGAAGAATTGGGTCCACAGGGGTTCTAGCCACATTTAGATCCCCTTTGATATATTTATCAAGTATCTTCTCAATATAATGAGTCTGAGATAATATATATCCGTCTGATGTCCTAGAAATCTTAATTCCTAGGATCACATCAGCTACTCCCAAGTCTTTCATATCAAATTTGCTGGATAACACGTTTTTGGTAGACTGAATCACTTCATGATTGCCACCAATTATCACCATATCGTCTACATAGAGACACACAATGACATATCCTTTTTGAGTTGATTTGGTGTACACACACTTATCACACTCATTAGTTTTGAACCCACTTGACAACATTTCTTTGTCAAATTTCTCATGTCATTGTTTAGGTGATTGTTTTAATCCCTACAAGGATTTTACAAGTTTGCACACCTTTTGTTCTTGTCCAGGAACACTAAACTCTTCTGGTTGTTCCATGTAAATTTCTTCTTCCAATTCACCATTCAAGAATGCCGTCTTTACATCAATTTGATGTATTTCAAGACCAAATATAGTTGCTATGGCTATGAGCATTCTTATCGATGTGATACGAGTCATTGGTGAATAGGTGTCAAAGTAATCAATGTCTTCCTTTTGTCTATAACCTTTTATGACAAGTCTTGCCTTATACTTATCTATTGATCCATCCGTTTTCATCTTCCTTTTAAATATCCATTTGTAGCCCAGCGGCTTACAACCTGGCGGAAGATCAACCAACTCCCAAGTATGGTTCTGTAGGATTGAATCAATCTCACTGTTAATAGCCTCTTTCCAAAGAGGTGCCTCCAAAGAAGCCATAGCTTCTTTATAGCTTTGAGGCTCATTTTCTAACAAGTATGTCAAAAAATCGGGACCAAACGACTTAGACGTTCTAGCTCTTTTACAACATCTAAGCTCGATTGTCTCAGTATTTTCACGTTGATCTGATTCTTGGTCAACCTGATCACTGTCTTTGACAGTATCAACTGTTCTTTTGAGAGACTCTGTGTGCTGTCTTTCCTTACAAGGAAACGTCTCTTCAAAAAATGTCGCATTCCTTGACTCAATTATCATGTTCGGATTGATGTCAGGAATCTCCGACTTGTGTACCAAGAATCGATACGCACTACTGTTGCGAGCATATCCAATGAATATACAATCAACAGTTTTGGGTCCAATTCTAACCTTCTTAGGTTTAGGAACCATTACTTTGGCAAGACACCCCCACACTTTTAGGTATTTGTAGGAAGGTACGAAACCTTTCCACAACTCATATGGTGTCTTGTCCAACCTCCTGTGAGGAAGCTTGTTTAGAACGTAGTTCGCGGAAAGCAAGGCTTCCCCCCACAAGTTCTAGGGTAGACCCGAACTTGTCAACATGGCGTTCATCATTTCCTTCAACGTTCGATTTTTGCGTTCCGCAATTCCGTTCTGTTGAGGAGAATAAGGAGCAGTGGTTTTGTGAATAATTTCGTGCACAGAACAATATTCACCGAATGGTGAAACGTATTCACCACCTCTATCACTCCTGATTCTTTTGATTTTCTTGCCAAGTTGATTTTCAACTTCGCTCTTATAGTGTACAAAGCTCTCAATGGCTTCTGTTTTGCTTCTCAGCAAGTACACATAGCAGAATCTTGTGCTGTAATCGATAAAAGTGACAAAGTACTTTTTACCGCCTCTTGTTTGCACAATGTTCATGTCACACACGTCAGTGTGTACAAGTTCTAAAGGTTCAGAACTGCGTTCAACATAATGAAATGATGTTCGATGTACTTTTGCTTCAATGCATGCCTCACACTTGTGTCGGCTATCAATTGCAATTTTAGGCATAAGGTCCATGTTAATTAATTTACGCATGGTATCATAATTAACATGTCCTAACCTCTCATGCCATACATTTTGTGACTCAATAATATAAGCAGAAGTACTAGCTTTATTATTCGCACGATTAACAGTCATTACATTTAGTTTGAAAAGGCCCTCAGTTAGGTAACATTTTCCTACATACATATCATTCTTGGTCATTAAAAACTTATCAGAAACAAAAACTAGCTTAAAACCAGCCTTACAAAGAAGAGAACCTGAGACCAAGTTCTTCTGAATATCCGGAACGTGCAATACATTTCTCAATGTTAGCTCATTTCCTGATGTCATCTTCAGAACCACTGTGCCTTGTCCAACCACCTGAGAGGTAGACGAGTTTCCCATTGTCAGATGATCACCGCCATCGACCTTCTGGTACATGGAAAATATCTTGCTATCTGCACAGATATGACGAGTAGCCCCAGTATTTACCCATCATTCTCTCAGATTCCCAACTATGTTGGCTTCGGTTACCACTGCTGATAGTTCCATCTCTGAGATCTCATCAGTCAGTTGCTCACCTTCAGTGACATGAGCCTCATTTTTCTTTTTCTTGCCCTTGTCCTGAGACTTCTTGTTTATGCAGTCCTTTGACATATGACCTCTCTTTCCACAGTTGTAGCATTTCCCTTTGAACTTCTTGTTCGAAGAATCAGCTCCACTGTTCTTTCTTTTCTTGCTACCATTCACACCCTCAATGATGTTGGCCTTAGACTCCATAGTCTTGTAGCTGGCCTTCTCGGACATCCTATTGTCCTCCTCGATTCTCAATCGAACACTGGGGTCTTCAAGGCTCATCTGCTTCTTTTTATGTTTCAGATAGCTCCTGAAGTCCTTCCATGATGGAGGCAACTTTTCAATTATGGCGGCAACTTGAAACATCTCACAGAGTTTCATTCCCTCATCCAGTATTTCATGAATGATCAACTGCAGCTCACCCAACTGAGACATCACCGTCCTTGAATCTACCATCTTGTAGTCCAGGAACCTACCCACGACAAATTTCTTTTGTCCGGTATCCTCGGTTTTGTACTTCTTCTCGAGAGATTCCCAGAGAATCTTCGCAGAAGTCATGCCTTGGTACACATTGTACAGGGTATTGTCAAGACCACCCAAAAGGTAGTTCTTGCATAAGAAGTCTCCAGACATCCAAGTCTGTTCTCGCTCTTCCTTGGCCAATTCAGATTCACCCTCCACAGGACCCGGAGGATCTTTGAGGAATTTAGCCAACTGGAGAGTTGTCAGGTAGATATATATATATCTTTTAGCAATTCAAACCCCAGACTTACACTTTTCCAATAGCACAATACGATAAGTGTAGATATATATATGTCAATCAAGATTGGATGGAATTACTTGTGCAAAATTACACTTTAAATTCTCAACCAATTATGCAACACACAATCAATTTCAACTTTATCACTATGTGTATGCTTCTGATAATTGAACAACCTAATATAAACTTCAATCTATACTACCAAGATTAATGTGTTACAATATATGATTTACCAAGTTAATATTAATTTAAGTCTGCAGTTTATAAAAATTACAGGACTATTTCGTTAGTGTCGCGTTCGTATCTACGTTCGAACGAGACTGTCCAATGTGTGTGCGTTCGTGTTGCTTTTGATAACGAGTTCGAACGAAGTGTTTCTAGAGAGTTCACGTTCGTGTAGCATTTGATAACTCGTTCGAACGGAATGATTCCAGAGAGTTCACATTCGTATAGCGTTCGAGAACGCATTCGAACGGAATTATTCCAGAGAGTTTGCGTTTGAGTTGCGTTTAGGACGCGTTCGAACGTTCTAAGGCAGAAGGCTTGCGTTCTAGTTGCGTTTGAAGACGCGTTCGAATGTTCTTACGAATTTTCAGATTTATGCCTTCGCGTGCGTCGGGCGTTCGAATGCCCTACGGGTTTACATGCACAGTACGTATTTTTTCCAGAAAATTTCTACCATAGCATGCGAATTTACAGTCTAACAACACTACAAAGCAATAAGTTCTTAAGATTGTTGGTAATTTAGTGTCATTAAATAGTGATACAACATGAAACAACAGATCTAACTACCAGAAAAGTATATCTAGATGCAATAAAACCCTAAAACAATAAAAACCTGAAAAACCTGATTAAATTGTCCAAGTCGAGATGATATCTGTCCTTAAGAACTTATTGGCGCCGTCACAGGTGCTTTACGGATTTGTATTGCCAACGTTCTCCCAGGATTACTTGGATTCTTCTTGTTCAAGGAGCACTCCTTAACAAGTGTTTGAACTTGGATCCAAATGGTGGATCTCACTCTCAAAACAAAGAAAACAACAATGCCTTTTTAAGTTCTTGGATATTACTTGTATATTTTCTCTATGTATTTTCATTTGGAATAAAAGCCTCTTTTTATAAGGCATTGAGGGGTGCCAATAGGGCACCCCTTGGGGTGGGTTGCAACCCTCCAAGGATTGCAACCTCTCATACATCCCTTGAAAATCCCAATGATATACATATACATATACATATCTTATTTAATGAATTTGAGGAATTTACAACAAGTATTTTGAGGAATGAATGAATGACCGGAAAGATGGTGCGGGTATAAGATGTTATGAAGTATGTTTGCTAAGTTCTTTATTGTATGTGCGTATATTGTGAAAGAGACTAAAATTTTTATAAGATTGAGTTACTAGGCATGTATCAAAGCAAAAATTTTGAAAATTGGATTTACATGAATGAAAGAGAAGTGAGCTATGGTTTCTCAACTAATACGTGTGAGTGCGATAAGTCACGAATGTTAAATTATCATAAGAGTATCGAAATAAAGAAATTTCTTTTTACTTTACCGATTTGATGATATTTCAAAGAGGTTTAATCATAATAAAGTATAAATGTGTAACTTCATGATTCATACAATTAGAACGAATTTGATGTTAAGTAAGATACTCTGTGATATTTGAAGTTTTGCTTTATATGTTTTGGGATGTTGCATATCCGACTGACCAATATATATATATATATATATATATATATTGATGACTTTGAACTCGCATTGATTTAACAGTTCATATATATTTAGATAGTGAATGTTATAACATATTTGACTTATATGTTTTGGTTGTGCATGGTTACTTACTGAGTAAGTTTTAAAACTCACACCAAACCAATTTACTAGCTTTGCAGGTTGGCTTCTAGATTGGTCAACCACATCAGCTTTGGAAGTCATGCTCGAGACGTGGATCATCCAAGCGGCAATCACTCTCGCAAATGTCCTGGGAGAAGTTTAAAAGTTTAAGAAGTTTAATATATTTTGTTATTGTTTAATATATATATATATTAGTAAATTTTTTGATTATTTATGATGTGGTGGGCACAGAGCCTTAAGTGTTGATAGATTATGTGGCTGAAGCCCTTGGGTGATGATTTTGTTTTGTTGGTTTGGACATGAGGTCTATTTAGATATATGATGTTTATTTCAGGTTCGCATTGATGCTGGACTGAGATCCAGGTTGTCTAGTTTTTAGGATACTTCATGCCAAATTTTCTGTAAATTCAAAGGCTTATGGAGATGGGTCAATCATATCTCCTGCCGGTAGCATCTTGCCTCTGGCGGAGTGTTACATTAAGAAATTAAAAGTTTGCCGTTTGCTTAAAAAATGTTTTTTTTCTAAGATGTATACTCTAATAATATTCTAACTTTTTTTGTTTTGTTTGTTTTGTTTTGTTTTTTTTAATATCATTACAAGAATAAAAATTGCTTTAAAATGGCTTATAAATGCTTTAATTTATATTCTTTCCCCAATTTCGTTGTTCTCTCTCCATTCTAAACTACTACCAAAATTAGAAAAATCTAAAATCTAATTCTTTATTCACAATTCTCTATCTCTATTTTTCTTAATCTGCAATCCAAAAACTTATTTTTCAACTTCTATTGGGTTCATTTATTGTTATATTTTTGGAGAAAATTAGTTTATTACAATTTAGTGTAGAGTTTAAGGGTGTGCTTGGATTGAAATTTTTTGGAAAATGGATGGAAAATGAGTAAGGGAATAGCCATTTTCTTGTTTGGTTTGTATTTTTTAAAGGTGAATAGGCAATATCATTCTCCTCTCATTCACCATCAATTCTCCATGATCCAATCTTCATTGAAACATGAGAATGATCAAACTCACATATGAAGAATCGTATCCAAATATATAAAGTCAAATTTACCCTTAATGAAAATGAAGGTCAACCATTAATAAAATAAATATTAACCAGTAGTTTTTATTTCACTTTAAAAATTCACAAGTAGCAGACTTCGTAAATTTCTTCTTGTTCTTTCAGTGGTGACATGCCTCGAGTACTCTTCCAATTCTTATACATACACGGTAATATTTTATATTATTAATAAATTTACAGATTTCCATTAAGGGTTATTAATGATATTGCATATAATATTTTTATATAAAACTCAAACTCATGGTCTATTACCAATTTAAACTAAATAATATAATTTATATTATCCGCTCAATCTCATTCTCAGCTCATATTCAGTGCCAGACTCACCTCATTCCCACCTCAAAAAAGGGAACCAAGCACACCCTAAGTTAATTTTGGGTTCATGTAATTGATTTTGATTAATGTTGGTTATATTAATTTTCTTTATTCTGATGAATGCTTCTTATCGACCTGCAAACCATTAGGATAATTTATATCGAAAAGAAAATTGCTGAAAGTTTCTGTTCATGATTATTAGTATTTTTTTTTCCTTAAAAGAATGTGAACCCCAAATTTAAGAGATTTTTATAGTTTGGTGTATTTATATGTTTGGATGCTTTGATATAGAAGGTTGAAAATTATTGACAGATTTATACATTGTTGAAAAGCTTTTCTTTTGATTTTTTTTTCATAATATTAATAAATTCTTATTTAAAGTAAAAAGTTTATATATATAATTTGTAATATATACTTTGGCTCCTGCACTTAAAGGTGTCGTGTTCTGTCTTTGGATGGAGATATCTTTCGTTGATGTCTCATGTGCACAAGTTTATCTTCCATATTTTTGTTGGATTTTATCAAAAGAACAAAAATATTTACTGCAATATATTACTATATATTAGTTATGGTATTATGTGTTTTGTGCTATATAATGAAATGAACTTTTCTCTATTTAAAAGAAGAAAACATAATTAAGTAGTTGATCGCATAATTTTGAAAATCGGATCGAACCGGCCCGCCAAATCGGTCGAATTGGGAAGGCTAAATAATAAAAATCGGTCTTTAAAAAACATGGAAAAATCGAAAAATACTGGCTCCGAACAGGTTTAATTTTTTTTTTTTTAAAAAAAATATTGAAATCAAAAACTATAATTTAATATTTTTAATAATTTTTAATCGAATTTTCGGAATAGTTCAACCGGTTAAATCACTGACTCATTAAATTTTTTAAATCACCAGTTTAATCATCGATTCAATTCTAAAAACACTAATATCCCTTCCTCCTAGGGGTGAGCAAAACCGGTTCCGGTTCCGCATGGAACCGGAACCTACCCGGAAAAATTCGGTTCCGCACCAAGTGGAACCAGAACCTACCCAATTAAACAGGGTACCCTATTATTCGGTTCCAATCTGGTTCCGGTCCGGTTCCGGTCCGATTCCGAATTACCCTATTTTAAAATATTTTAATGAAAACTACATTCCAATACGAATTCGTAGGAAAAAACGGGGACCAAATCAGAGTGCGGAAGCTCAAGAACGAAGAAAATGAAGTTTTAGACTTTTAATGTGTTGTATATTTAGTGTCATTAAACGTCAAAACCACATGCTTCAAACAAATTAAACCAGATCAATACCAACCAAACTATCAAAAAACCCTAGAACATGAAATTACAGAAAACCTGGAAAAGTGTGTAATTTGATGGCGAATCCAAGTCGAGATCTCTCTGTCCTTAAGAACTTATTGACCCCGTCACAGGTGCTTTACGGATTCAATTAGCCAATGTTCTCCCAGGATAACTTGGTTCCTTCTTGTCCAATGAGCACTCTCTTAACAAGTATTCGAACTAAGAATCAATGGTGGAACTCTCTCCAAAACAAATAAACAAAACAAAATATCTCCCTTAAATTCAGATTTTTCCTTGTCCCTTTGTAATGAATATAATGCCTCCTTATATAAGGCATGTAATGGTGCCAATAGGGCACCCTTTGGGTTGGGGTGCAACCCTCCAAAGGGTTGTACCTCTCACAAGCACCCAATGCTACAAAATGACAAAATTACTCTTAATGAATATTTAGAAGAATTTCCAACAATCCCTCACAATTCTTCAAATAATCATGGAGACACATGAGAGAGTTACCATGAACTAAAGCTGCATCGAAATATGTAGCTTTCGCCTTGAACCTTTCCTAGTGAGTGATAATCGGATTTACTTGGCAAACCAGTGACCCATAGTCTTGAACTGTTCTGCCGTTGGTGTAAACCAAGACAATTGCCAACACACAGCTTTAATTCGACCATTTTCCCGTTCTACGGTTGTGTTCATTTCGGCCCTGAACAACGGTCCTGGATTCATCAAGCACTTTAGGGTAACCCGCCTTTAAAGGTTCCCATGGAAGCGGCATCACTTCTTACTTGAAATAGGTGATCTACTATGAAGATGTAATCTGTCTTTACCCCCATTAGGACTCATCTCCTAATATAGTGATCATTAAAAGCCTTAGCTTATCCTAACCAATGACAGACAGCACTCAGCGTCATTATCGGAATGGGAAAGAGTACAAAACTCTTCAGTGCTTGTTTTGAATTGCACAAAGTTTCTGTTGTCCCTTTTGAACCTAGATCTTGGGATCTCCAGTCAGCTAGGTTGGGTTTCCACAGTGACAATTCTTAGATTATAGGCTTCAAGCCATTCCCCTCGATGACTTCTCAACTTGCTCACGAGGTAAACATTTAGTTAGTGGATCCACTAGGTTTTCCTTCGACTTAACATAATCGATCGTTATTATGCCACTTGAGAGCAGTTGACGTATGGTATTATGTCTCTGACGTATATGTCGAGACTTACCATTATACATTGTATTTTGGGCTCTCCCAATAGCCGGTTGGCTGTCACAATGTATACTAATCGCTGGCACCGGTTTGGGCCAACTAGGAATATCCTCCAGGAAGTTTCTAAGCCATTCTTCTTCTTCCGCTGTTTTGTCTAACGCTATGAACTCTGATTCCATAGTAGACCGGGCAATACATGTTTGCCACGAGGATTTCCATGACACGGCTGCATTACCAAGTGTGAAAACAAATCCACTCGTAGATTTGGAATCCACCGTATCAGATATCCAGTTACCATCACTGTATCCTTCTAGTACAGCAGGATATCTCTCGTAATATAGCCCATATTTTGAAGTTTCTCTCAGATACCTCCAAACTCTTACTATGGATTTCCAGTGGTTATGTCATGGATTGCTCGTATATCTGCTAAGCCGGTTCACAGCTTGAGCGATATCAGGTCGTGTGCAATTCGTGAGATACATCAGACTTCCGATGATTCTCGAATACTCTAATTGCGATACGCTTGAGCCAGTATTTTTTGATAGATGAAGATTTGGGTCTACCGGGGTTCTAACCACATTTAGATCCCCTTTGATATATTTATCAAGTATCTTCTCAATATAATGAGTCTGGGATAATATATATCCGTCTGATGTCTTGGAAATCTTAATTCCTAGGATCACATCAGCTACTCCCAAATCTTTCATATCAAATCTGCTGGATAACACGGTTTTGGTAGACTGAATCATTTCATGATTACTACCAATTATCAGCATATCGTCTACATAGAGACACACAATGACATATCCTTTTGAGTTGATTTGATGTACACACATTTATCACACTCATTGGTTTTGAACCCACTTGACAACATTTCTTTATCAAATTTCTCATGCCATTGTTTAGGTGCATGTTTTAATCCCTACAAGGATTTTACAAGTTTTCACACCTTCTGTCCTTGTCCAGGAACATTAAACCCTTCTGGTTGTTCCATGTAAATTTCTTCATTCAATTCACCATTCAAGAATGCCGTCTTTACATCCATTGATGTATTTCAAGACCAAATATAGCTGCTATGGCTATGAGCATTCTTATCGATGTGATACGAGTCACTGTGAATAGTGTGTCAAAGTAATCAAGACCTTCATTTTGTCTATAACCTTTTATGACAAGTCTCGCCTTGTATTTATCTATTGATCCATCCGTTTTCATCTTCCTTTTGAATATCCATTTGTAGCCCAGCGGCTTACAACCTGGTGGAAGATCAACCAACTCCCAAGTATGGTTATGTAGGATTGAATCAATCTCACTGTTAATAGCCTCTTTCCAAAGAGGTGCCTCCGAAGAAGCCATAGCTTCTTTATAACTTTGAGGCTCATTTTCTAAAAAGTATGTCAGAAAATCGGGACCAAACGACTTAGACATTCTAGCTCTTTTGCTACGTCTAGGATTGATTGTCTCAGCATTTACACGTTGATCTGATTCTTGGTCAACCCGATCACTGTCCTTGACAGTATCAACTGTTCTTTTGAGAGACTCTGTGCACTGTCTTTCCTTACAAGGAAAGGAAACGTCTCTTCAAAAAATATCGCATTCCTTAACTCAATTATCATGTTCGGATTGATGTCAGGAATCTCCGACTTGTGTACCAAGAATCGATACGCACTACTGTTGCGAGCATATCCAATGAATATACAGTCAACTGTTTTGGGTCATATTCTAACCTTCTTCGGTTTATGAACCATTACTTTGGCAAGACACCCCCACACTTTTAGGTATTTGTAGGAAGGTACGAAACCTTTCCACAACTCATATGGTGTCTTGTTCAACCTTATGTGAGGAAGCTTTTTAAGAACGTAGTTCGCGGAAAACAAGGCTTCCCCCCACAAGTTCTAGGGTAGTCCCGAACTTGTCAACATGGCGTTCATCATTTCCTTCAACGTTCGGTTTTTGCGCTCCGTAATTCCGTTCTGTTGAGGAGGAAATAAGAGAGCAGTGGTTTCGTGAATAATTCCGTGCACAGAACATATTCACCGAATGGTGAAACGTATTCACCACCTCTATCACTCCTGATTCTTTTGATTTTCTTGCCAAGTTGATTTTCAACTTCGCTCTTATAGTGTACAAAGCTCTCAATAGCTTCTGATTGCTTCTCAGCAAGTACACATAGCAGAATCTTGTGCTGTCATCGATAAAAGTGACAAATACTTTTTACCGCCTCTTGTTTGCACAATGTTCATGTCACACACGTCAGTGTGTACAAGTTCTAAAGGTTCAGAACTGCGTTCAACATAATGAAATGATGTTCAATGAATTTTTGCTTCAACGCATGCCTCACACTTATGTTGGCTATCAATTGCAAATTTAGGTATAAGGTCCATGTTAATTAATTTACGCATGGTGTCATAATAAACATGTCCTAACCTCCCATGCCATACATTTTGTGACTCAATAATATAAGCAGAAGTACTAGCTTTATTATTCGCACGATTAACAGTCATTACATTTAGTTTGAAAATGCCCTCAGTTAGGTAACATTTTCCTACATACATATCATTCTTTGTCATTACAAACTTATCAGAAACAAATACTAGCTTAAAACCAGCCTTACTAAGAAGAGAACCTGAGACCAAGTTCTTCCGAATATCCGGAACGTGCAATACATTTCTCAATGTTAGCTCATTTCCTGATGTCATCTTCAGAACCACTGTGCCTTGTCCAACCACCTGAGAGGTAGACGAGTTTCCCATTGTCAGATGATCACCGCCATCGACCTTCTGGTACATGGAAAACATCTTGCTATCTGCACAGATATGACGAGTAGCCCTAGTGTCTACCCACCATTCCCTCAAATTCCCAACTATTCCATCTCTGAGATATCATCAGTCAGTTGCTCACCCTCAGTGACATGGGCCTAATTTTTCTTTTTCTTGCCTTTGTACTGAGACTTCTTGTTTCTGCAGTCCTTTGACATATGACCGCTCTTTCCACAGTTGTAGCATTTCCCCTTGAACTTCTTGTTCGAAGAATCAGCTCCACTGTTCTTTCTTTTCTTGCTACCCTTCACACCCTTAATGATGTTGGCCTTAGACTCCATAGTCTTGTAGCTGGCCTTCTCGGACATCCTGCTGTCCTCCTCGATTCTCAATCGAACACTAAGGTCTTCAAGGCTCATCTGCTTCTTTTTGTGTTTCAGATAGCTCCTAAAGTCCTTCTATGGTGGAGGCAACTTTTCAATTATGGCGGCAACTTGAAACATCTCACAGAGTTTCATACCATCATCCAGTATTTCATGAATGATCAACTGCAGTTCACCCAATTGAGACATCACCGTCCTTGAATCTACCATCTTGTAGTCCAGGAACCTACCCACGACAAATTTCTTTTGTTCGGCATCCTCGGTTTTATATTTCTTCTCGAGAGATTCCCAGAGAATCTTCGCAGAAGTCATGCCTTGGTACACATTGTACAAGGTATTGTCAAGACCACCCAAAAGGTAGTTCTTGATAAGAAGTCTCCAGACATCCAAGTCTGTTCTCGCTCTTCCTTGGCCATTTGAGATTCACCCTCCACAGGACCCGGAGGATCTTTGAGGAATTTAGCCAACTGGAGAGTTGTCAGGTAGAACAACATTTTGCTCTGCCACTGCTTGAAATTTGCCCCACCAAATTTCTCCGGCTTTTCTCCATGAAAGACCGGTACCTGTGATATTTTCGCTAGCCATTTGTAACTGGAAAATCAATAGGGGTCAATTAGTCTACAAAAGACAAATTGCACAACGATCAACGAATGATCTTGTTCAAAGTGATGTACTAGGTAACCACTTGTTGTTCTATTGGACGGTGGATCCAATAAACACTAGTCCTTGAATTTAACTAAAGATTCTTTAGAAAAATGAATAAACGAATATCGCCTTTTAGACAAAATATTCTTTAAACACTTTTTCAATATGATCCTTTAGCAATTCAAACCCAGAATTACACTTTATATA